>VZTL01070913.1:0-29963 GCA_013400535.1 Scopus umbretta
CTTACTTCACCGAGAATTGAAAATTTTATCATATTATGGTCGCTAAGCCCGAGACGGCCTCCAACCACCACTTTTTTCAACAGTCCTTCTCTGTTTGTAAACAGCAGGTCAAGCGAGGCACCTTCTCTGGTAGGCTTACTTACCAGCTATGTCAGGAAGTTGTCTTCCACACACTCCAGGAACTTCCTAGACTGTTTCCTCTCTGCTGAGTGGTATTTCCAGCAGATAAAAGGGGTTAGCTCTTCTCCAAGATGTGGTTCTGTTAAACTGTAGCACACATGGAGTGCTATACTAAACAACCTCTCCAGCTATTACCTGTATACTATAAATCCAGAGATTAACTTTTTGCTCCTACCCAGATACTCCCATCTTTATTTCAGCTCCCCCTTCTTTCTCAAATTGAGCAGACCTCGCTGCTATTTAGGGTATTTTGCTGTGTTGGAGTAGGAGAAAGGTAAAATTAATGATTTCCATTCTCAGAACAGTGGAAAATGTTGGAAAATTCTTTGGAGGAAGTTCTCTAATGGATGGATACAGACTGTTAGAAGTTTCAGTGATGCTTAGGGAACAGCTAGCCTGTGGAAACAGAAATACACATTACTGGCAGGTGATGGGAAGGTAGCCCATGTTAACCCTGATGTGACTATAGTTCCACCATCTAGTTTCAAGGAGCGGGTTATTCTGCGTGAGGTAGATCTCGCTATTGCAATCTCTGTGCTAGGTGCTTTCAGCCAATGGTCTGCAAGTTCTGTGGCCTACTTGTAAAGCCCCCCAAAAGGTGGCCCAGCAAAGCCAGTCAGGTATTACTTGACCTCAGGTGTGGGGAGAGCCTCTTGAAAGACTTAAGCCCTGAGACCGAAGTCACCATCAAGTCAAAGATAGCAGATGACTGGGTGAGACAAGATTTGGGTACAAGCAGGCTTGTCTTCTGTGTTTTGGGGCCCTAAACGGTGAATCTATATGGAAAATTCCATTGCTGGGAGGGAGAGAGGCTTCCACCCCCACCCACTTCCTGCTACCCAAACTGAGACACCAGGCTTCAGAGATCACGAGTCTGCTGATGATCTTTGTACCTGTGGAAATAAATGTCCTGCTTCTTGGCTGCTGTCTTCCTGACTCAGACTTGGGAACAGGAGAGAGAATTTTCAAGAGCAAGTGCTGGATGGGAAGCAGTGATCTGTGCAGAGGTCAGGGAATGGCTTCAGAAGAGATGACCAAGGGGAAAAGATGTAGACTTTTGGGCATGCAAGCCCAGTGCGTTTGAAATAGTGTTTGTTTGCTCATTCAAAGTCAGATACAAAGCCGTTCTTAGATTTAGTATTTGAAATCTCTCTCTCTTCTTTCCACAGACCAAACCGTGCTCTTGACTCCTGTTCATTTGCTCGCCACATGCTCTTACAAACCCTCCACCAGCTGTAAGAGACAAGAGACGTGCTGCTGTGCCCTTCCCTCCTCATAGGACTGTCATCAGCAGAGAATTCAGAGCTGCATGGTGGGAGAGGATCCCAGAGCCCATACAGACATGCTGTACTGTTTTCTTTTCATTTTGTTTTCTTTCCCCCCCACCCCCGTAGGACACCTGTCTTCTGCTTTTATCAACTTGGACAAATCCTGCTGAATTTTGTTTTCTACTCCTCATGAAGTGACTCCCTGGTCTGCAGGGCAGGTGCTTATGCTAGAATAAGTCAGTGCTGCTCTGAGCTCTGCATGAATTAGAAAGAAGAGTCCTCCACTTTGGTCGCATTGTGGCAAGGGTGTGCCAAGACTAACACAGGGCCCAGAAGTGCTCTCGTCAGGATCAACCCAGTTGTGCATTTTATTTTATTTTATTGGACTGTGACTCCTGCCTGATAGCATTCAGCACTGTGCAGGAGGGAGGCTATGCTGCTGCTGCTTCCCCTGCTTCTCCAGGCCAGGGGAGTGCTTGACCCCCTTCTGCTGCTGCTGGGTCAGCGGGGCAAGGTGTGTGCCCCTTTTGTTTCTTCTTTCAAGTCCATTTGTCGACAGCAGTGTGTGGCTGATTTGTATTTTAATATACTACTCCCCTGCTGCTGTGGCTTGGAATATTTGTGTAGTGTGGCTGACCCTGGTGGCCATTGCTTAAGGGAGCAAGCATATTTTTATTGTAAATTTGTTTGCCATTGCCTGTGTTGTTCCCTCTTCCTGCCCTTTCCCTGTCCCTTTCCCTTCTCTTCCTAATTAAATAGGCTTGGTTTGGCAATGAATACAATCCATGAAGTCCCTGTGGAATACGTGTTCCCTTTCTCCTCCCTTTGACAAATGCTGGGACTGTGTCCTCTGTTCACATGTTGGGAAGCTGAGCACGTGTAAGAGTACGAAGAATTAGGGCTGTGCTGATCATTCTTGGGTAGGGCTGTGGGGTTTTTTGGTTGTTTTTTTTTTCCCTTGTGCTGAGGGAGTAGCAGCAGATGCCCCTAACTCTGTATGAAGGATTGTGTGTTTGCACATGTCTGTGGCACCTACCTGTACCACTCCTGAGCACACAAGCTCACAGGCTGGTCCTACTCGCTCTTCTCTTAAGCCTCTGAGAATCATTACATCTCTTTAGGTAGCAAAAAGTTGTTCCTTCCCTCTCTGTTTTCAGTTAGAGGAGATTATTCATCCTCCCTTACCCAACCTTACGATCGACGTGCAGTATAAATGGGGTCAGTACTAGGAAAAAGTGAAGGAAACGGAGTCGACTGTCCCTTCACTGCGAGAGGCGATGTGTGCCACAGCCAGCAGCGTGCGCGTGCTTGGCCTAAGTGCAGGAGAAGCTGGTGTTAGCTCACAGCGTCCGCAGGCAGCAGGGACGGAAAAAAGGGCTCGGGGCACTGGATTGAAATAAAGTGTGTGGTATGTGCAAGACCTACTTGCAGGCACTCTTTGCTTAAATTCCTTCAGGTGTGGGCCTGTTCAAGGCAACGACTGGTGAAACTGAGGCGGCTGTGGGAAGTTTTGTGTGCCTATGATCCAGCAGGCTGAGGAAAGCAGTGTCTCGCATCGCTCTGGCAGGGGAGGTGCTGGCCTTCATGTAAGAACAGTGTCCCCTCATTAAAAAAAGGCTGCCCTAAGGCTAAGAGCAAAATGCATTTTTTTTCCGTTTTCTGTGACTGAAGCTGGAACTCCTCTCTCCAAACTGGTAAAAATCAACGGGAGTGAAGGTACCTGCACCTACAGAAGGAGCTTCAATCACTGCAGGCTGAGCCCTGCTGCTTTCACCTCATCCCATTCCGTTCCTTCAGCTGTCTGTTGCAAAAGCAAATCTGTTAAGCTTTGCCATGAAGTTGAGGGAAAAATTGAGACATAAAAGAGTATTTTCTGTAGGTCTGGAACCTAGCATAGCTTTCCTTGGAGCTCCCTGGCCTCTTGCTGCTCTTCAGCCCACTCTGCCCTGGAGGAGGGTCATGGAGAAAAGGAACAGAGATGTAGAGACCGAGCCAAGGTGTTGACCTCTACAGGAAGATATCTGCTGTGGGTCCCATGAAGCATGTCGTGTGTGCAAGGCTGTCCGACAGAGCCTGCAAAGGTCGGGAGGGTGCTGCTGCTTCTGCAAAGGCCTGTGGGCCAGGTCAGGGGGACAACCTGTGTGGGAAGCTCTGAGTAGCCAAGCCATAGTAGCAGAACAAGTGTGAGATGTTGATCCCTAAGTTCCTTTTGAAAGCAAACAATATTTAGAATATTTATTTAGAATAGTTAGGATTTTTCTAGTCCTGGTATTCAGTGTCAAGATTAGATGTCTATAGGAAAAAGGTGGGTGTGAGGGTAGAAGTGACAGTCTCTGCAGAAGACAGATTCGCTTCACGGAGTCAAAAGTCCCTTAAAATTGGCTTATACCTCAGGACTGGGAGGGGATAGAGGGGTGGGGAGGAAGAGAATGGGAATTGCTAACTCTGGTTTCCATTAGAAACCTGTCCCAGAGGATGACCATTTCCCAGTAGTGCCCTGGAGGAACATGGGCTCTTTCCAGTGCTGCTTCAGCCTGTCTTGTGCAACCATCTCACCCCAGAAGCACCGCTGCTGTTGGAGTATTTTTAATTTGAACTTCATCAGTCGAGCAAAGCGATGGGGGTGAAGAGCTTTGTCCGTGTGGGGCAGTTTTGGGGGCATCTGTGAGCAGTGAATCCCTGCGGTGGTAGTAATGGGATCGGACTCCTTGCAGGCAAAGGTGAAGCATTTTCTTTAACGGAAAGCAAAAGTGTCTGGCCTGGCAGAGGTGGGTTAAACCCCACCAAGTGGAAGTTCAAGTGTGCTGCCCTCAAATCCTATGCCCCATGGGAGAGAGCAAAGTCTGGCTGCCTCCCTGCAGCCTCGGCAGATGCCAAAGACGGCAAGATCATTGCTAGGTAAATGAACGAACTAAAAGCCTGTGGGGAGGCTGGGGAACGGCCAGAGGTGTTACTGGGTGCCCAGGCACCTGGTACAGCACCTCGACCTCCCTGTGGTCCCCATCAGAGCCCAGGCCAACACGAGGGAGGTGTTGCTCCACCAGTGGTGGGTCAGCCAGTGGCTAGGACTACGGTGGGAGCAATGGTGGCTATGGCAGGTGGTTCCACCTCAGCTGGAGGATGGGGTTGCTGCTGAAGTGCAGGGTGGTCAGCAGTGGGGTGACAGAGGCTGTAGTTTGGGTGGAGGTGGTCAAGGTTCTCCCAGGCTCCTGAAAGTCCCCAGCTGGAGTTCTACCCTGCCGCTCCCCAGGCGGAGAGCAGTGATGTCCGGCAGATCTCTGAAGAAGCCAGCCCCCAGTACAGGAAGGAGGTGGTGCTGCAGGGCCAGCTCCCTGGCGACATGGGGTCATGCCAGTGGGCAGTGGACAGGCTGGCGTTGGGGCAGCAGACGAAGCGCTGCTAAATGGAGTGGAAGCAGCTCAAGGGGCGCGAGGGCCCGTCTTCACCTGGCTGTTCCCAAAGCCCCGCTTATGTTCCCGAGCAAACCCCTACTTTCTTCCTGCTCCTGACAGAGTCACGGGGTTGCTGCCAGCTCCCCCAGCCTGGCATCAGCTTGCCCCCCTCTGGGATCACGGCAGCGCTCGGGGCTCAGGCAGAAGGGATGGGGCCATGGTGAGGAGCAAACTTTGCTCAGCCTTAGGGCTGCTGGCCCTTTGCCGGGAGCAGGGACCCTGAGGAAGCCCTCGCTCAGGACCAGAGGGTGGGACAAAACTCTCTTGGCCACAGGCACTTCCCAGTGCTCATCAGACTGCTTCCCTGCATGCCGATGTCACTCTGTAAAGACCCTCCACCCACATGCCTTGGCATGACACGTCCCAGTGGGAGCATCACCACCCATCCCTGAAAGTGACTTCGGCCAGCTCAGGGAGGATCTGCGGGCACTTTCCTCCTCCCAGCTGCAGCGCAGCCCACGGGGGAGCCAAGCCTGAGCCAGGGGCTTCTTGGGAGAAAGGCTGCAGGGAACCAGGAGAAAGTGGAGGGCAGTGATGGAGACCCCAGGTTGGGAGCGAATGCAAACGCCTGCCTCCCAGCTGCGTCCTTTTGGGGCTGCTCCTCAGCTCGCCTCAAACTCGATGCCAGATTGGGGGCTGGGGGGGGTGGGGGGGGCAGGAGAGTTGGTGTGTGTCAGCCAGCCATGAACCCAAAATGGGTCTCGGTGATTTGTCACAGGCAGCGAGCTCCCCAGGGCAACTCCTGCCAGCCCAGGGCAGGGTCATCCCCTCTAGACCTACGTCCCCAGTGGTCCTCCCTGCACAGCAGAGAGGGAACGGGCGTCAGAGCTGGTGCCGCTGAGCTGCCCTCCCACCACCACCGCATCGGGATGCCGGCTTGAGGTGGCGGCCGAGGAGGCTTTGGCCATCCAGCTGTGGGGAGGCTCACACCCCCTGGCCAGCGTGTCCATTGCTCACAGGTGGCGCTGGGATGGGACGTGCTGGTTCTGGCAGCTGACATTGCTTGAATAGGGGAAGTGCTTGAAGGGGAGAGAGACGTTGGTGTCAAATCTTCTGGATTTTTGTTGGGCTGCGGATTTAGTGATCCCTGGGAGAGCGGAACACAGAGCTGAAAAAAGAAAATGGCCTTCTGCAAGCAAAGGATGTTTCACACAGGCACTGCTGCCCCTGGCCTCTCTCAAAGAAGCAGAAAAGGAAAACTAGGAGAACCAGGGGCTGTAAATGTAGCACGGCCCCACAGCCCAGCTTGCCAGCTGTTTCTTTCCTGCTGCGCACCACCGTTGCAATTTTGCCTGGCTGTCACCTTTCTGCCCTCCACCTCCATAGTGTCTGTGACTTCCGCAGCCAGGGAAGGAAAGGCAGAGCCCAAGAAACAGCAAGTGCAAATCCCACACAGGCTCTGGCCAGGCTGGTGCTGCGACACGCCAGGCTTTGGCTCCCCAGCGCCAGTGCTCCCAGCCCCCTGCAAAGCGAGGGGCAGGCGATGTCTGGGTCACTGCCCTCTCTCCAGGGGTGTTCTACCCTTCCTGCCCCCCTTCTCCTCCTGCTGTGTTTCTGGCTCCATCCGGTGAGTGCTGCTGGGAAAGCAACACAACGGGGCCTATTCAGTTCTTGCTTCTGCAAGGAGAGCAAACACCGGCATTGGAGCTTGGCAGCTGCTGGACACCAAGGGGACGCTTCCCCTTCTTTTTTTGCCGCCTCTTGAGGAGCAGGTACCCCCAGCCCCCCGGTGCGTGACCCCCCCCAGGTGTGCGGGAGGGGGTGGCAGGATGGTGCCCGGCACGTGGCAGTGCCCAGGCGCAGGATGGGGGCTGAGCTGGGGGCATCGCGTTGGTGACGCTCGCCGGTAGCTGTGCAGGGAGCGGGGGGTGACCCCAGGGTGCGTGCGGGCCAAGTCAGGGCTGGCTGTGGGGGCAGCAGGAGGGCAGAGTGGGGGCATGGGACCATGGGGGACGACGAGCCACAGTGGGCAAGGGGATGGGCACCACAGTGGCTCCACAGGTTTGAGCCTTGCAGATCCCGCTGCTGCCGCTCCCCAGAGCTTAAGTGTGTGGGGGGGGTTGTTGGCCATATCTGCAGCCCCGCTGCCCCCTCTGTGCTCGCCTCTGCCTTGGCCGCTCTCCCGCACCTCCACCCCAGGGGCTCACTCCTGCCCAGCCAAAACCAACCTGTCCTTCCTGCAGCTAAACAGTGGAGGTCTATTCCAAAACTGGCTATGAATAGCTTGGGGGTGGGGAGGGAAGCAGGGAGCATGCAGGGTGGGAGGTGCAGAGCTGGGAGGTGGCCAGGGTGGCAGAGATGGGACATTTGCAATTAAAAGAAAGGTGGCAGCTCAGAAAGCCAGTGTGATCCCATCCCCTGGATAGCTATGCCTGCTGGTTTTACAAAAAAATAAAGCCTTGGTTGTAGGAGGAATATTGATACTCTGTATAGATCAAGACGATTTTATGCTAGTGATATAAGAAGAAAAAGAGGCGGGGGGTGTCTGCTCCAAGCCATTCTCTACAAGTGACCCTGTGCTCCTGCCGAGCCCCTCTCAGGTTCTCCCAAACATCCCTCAGGGACTTTAGATAACCAGGGTAAAAGCTTCTAAGTGGAGACCTGCTATCTGTCACCTTCACTTTTCATTCTAAATATTTGTCTTCTCCTTCTTCCACTCTCTTCCTCATTTATAATCTGTAAAATCACTGTGTGAGAGCAAGAGGCGGCGAGACCTGCCCCACTAGGTCACAGCAACAGCCCTTACGGCACCAGGTGCCAGTAGGTGATGCTGTTTGGGAAGGCATGGAAGCCTAGCTCCTCTCCTGGTCTCACTGCCGCCTTGCCCCTGGCGCAGGTGCTCTCCGCCATGAGGCTGTCCTGGGGGCTCCTCCTGCTCGTGGCAGCCCTGGCGCTGGGGGAAACGGCTGCCACCCGCTGCCCAGCGCCCTGTGTCTGCGACAACCTCCGCGCCCATGTCCTTTGCCTCAATGGGAACCTGACAACCATCCCCAGCAGCATCCCACAGGTGGGCAAAGGGATGGGCAGGGGATGGGGGGAAGACGAGATGGGGATGGCAGCCCTGGAGTAATTCGGAGTTTATTTGTGTGATCGACAGCTCACCAAAAGACTGGATCTTCGGGGCAACAGCTTCACAATCATCCCAGTGGGAGCATTCCTTGCCACCCCATACCTCACGCACTTGGACCTGCAGCGCTGCAAGGTGGAGAGGCTGGAGGAAGGGGCTTTTCGGGGGCTGGGAAGGCTGGTCTATCTCAACTTGGCCTCTAATGGCATAGCCCTCCTCTATCAGGAGTCCCTGGACGGGCTGTCCTCCCTCCAGCAGCTCATCCTGCAGAGGAACCGCATTGAGGAGATCCAGCCGGGTGCTTTTGGCCATCTGGGGTCCCTCACTGTCCTTGACTTGAGGGCAAACGCCTTGGTCTACCTCCCGGACATGGTCTTCCAGGGTCTGCAGGTTCTTAGGTGGCTCCGGCTGTCCCACAACACCCTCCATGTGCTGGGCAGTGAGGCCTTCACTGCCCTGCCTGCCCTGCGCAGGCTGAGCCTGGACCACAATGAGCTGCAGGCGCTGCCCGGTGAGGCCCTGGCCAGGCTGGATGGGGTCGCCCAGCTGGACCTGGGCCACAACCCCATCACCTACGTGGCCGAGGAGGCCCTGTCCATGGCCTCCCTGAAGCACCTCTTCCTGGACCATGCCGCCCTCCAGGACGTGGCGCCCAATGCCTTTGCCCGCAGCCCCCAGCTGCGCACGCTGGACCTCCGTGAAAACCAGCTGCGGGGGCTGCCACCCCTGGCCGGGACCAGGGGGCTGGCAAGGGTCAGCCTGGCTGGAAACCCTCTGCTCTGCTCCTGCCTCCTGCGCCCCTTCCGTGACTGGATGGTGAGGGCGCGAGTGCAGGCAGAGGGGTCCTGCGCCGCGCCCCCCGCCCTCCGCGGCCGGCCCCTTGACTCCCTGAGGCCCCTTGAGATGAGATGTGGCCGCCCCCAGCTTCCCCCCAGCCCTGCCGTGCCATCAGAGCAGCCAAGGCCGTGCCCCCAGGGCTGTGCCTGCTCCCCGGATTTCCGGCACGGGTCCTGTGAGAACAGGGGCCTGCGGGAGATCCCCTGGGGCTTCCCTGGGGACACTCGCCTCCTCGACCTGCGCCGAAATGCCTTTGGGACAGTGCCACCAGGCGCCTTCCCCGGCCTGAAGGAGCTGGTGTCCCTCCACCTGCAGAGCTGCAGCATTGGGGCGCTGCACCCTGGGGCACTGCGGGGACTGGAGAGCCTGGTGTACCTCTACCTCACCGACAACCGCCTCTCCACCTTGGCGGCCGCCGCCTTTGAGGGGGCCCCACGGCTCGCGTACCTCGACCTGGACCGCAACGCCTTCACCCACCTGCCTGCAGGTGCCTTGCAGCTCCTGCCCAACCTCATCTCCCTCCACCTGCAGCACAACGCCATCCGGGAGCTGGTGGAGGGCGACCTGGCCAGGGCCGGGGGGTTGCGCTGGCTCTACCTTGCCGGGAACGCCATCGGGCACATCGCCCCCACCGCCCTGGCTCCTGCCAAGATGCTGGAGAAGCTGCACTTGGAGGGAAACAGCCTGGTGGAAGTGCCCACAGCAGCCCTGCGGGGCCTGCCTGCCCTGAGCGAGTTGAAGCTGTCCCGAAACCCTATCAAGCACATGGGGAACAGCGCCTTCCTGCCGGTGGCCTCCAGCCTGCAGCACCTCTACCTGGACAACATGGGCCTGGAGCGGGTGCGCGTGGTTGGGGACCCCTGTGGGGCAGGGGCACTGCAGGGCACAGCCATAGGTCCGATCTCATTCCAGCGCTCAGGGCTGGTGGCCCCCACAGGGGCATCTGAACAGATGTCTCTGAACCCCTGAGGCTTCAGGAGATGCTTCGTAGCTTGGCCAGGAGGAGACGCTTCCTTGGGCTTGGCCGGAGCGTTGTATCCCTCCAACCTATCCCCCAGCTTCCCCAGGACAGGCTCGCTCCCCCTCGTCCTTAAAGACACCCAGTTTCAGAATTTCAGTGGGGTCCAGACCATTCCCCAAACCACCCTCTTCCCCCAGCCCCGGCCGTGTTTCTCCTGCTCTTACTACAAGCTGTCCTGTGGGACTTTTCACCGCTATTACCCTGAATTTCTCCATCCTCTAAAGAAAGCGGTGTTACCACCACTCTCATAAGGACCATCCACCTTTAACAGCATCCAGGGATTGCTCTAAGACCTCCTGCCTGTCACCCTCTTTCCAAGAAGCCTGAGCAGGGTCTAGTGAGTCCCAAAATGTGACCGAAACTGGTTGAGCTAATTAACAGTCCCCAAGCACAGGTGCTGCTGTTTAAAACAGCTCTTTCACAGGGCCACCAGGTTCAGGACAGGCTCGCTCAGCCCCTCAGGCTGATGAGCAGTGCAGGGGCAGAGACTTGCTCCCCTGCCTCCATTGGGACCCCCCGCCCCCCCGACTCACCTTCTTTGCATCATTGCTGCAGATTTCCCCCAGTGCCTTTGCTGGCCTTGGTCCCAAGATCAGAAGCCTCTACCTGGAGAGCAACAAAATGAGCAACATCCCTGACATGAGCAACTTCACGGGGCTGGAGATCCTCAACCTGAGGGATGTGCCTTTCCACTGCGACTGCCACCTTCTTCCCCTGCGCAGGTGAGTGCCACAAGGGGGGCACAGCCCTAGGGGACAACCTGGGGGGACAGATGGACCCTGCCATGCTGGAGGCACGAGTCCATGCCACACTGGCCATTTTGGGTCTTCTCCCACAGCACGCTGGCCATTTCATGTCTTCTCCCACAGTGGTGAGGTGGAACACATGCCTATGTGCAAGGATGGAGTAGCCTGGGCTTTCCTGGCGTAGGGAAACCAGCCACCAGCTGGGGTGGGCAGATCAGCTCCCCCAGGCAAGGCCCTGAGAAACCTGGCCTGGCTTTGAAGCGACTGGCACCCACTCACAGAGGAGTTTCACCTCTCCCTTTGGCCGCCCCGTCCCATTCCTTTCCCTGATCTCCTGCCATGTTTCCAGGTGGATCGACAAACTCAACCTCCGCGTAGGGGCCACCTGTGGGTCCCCTGCGGAAGCCCGGGGGCTGAAGGTGAAGCTTTCCACCACTTTCCAAACTTGCCCTGGCTGGGCCCAAGGCAAGGCTGGGAGAGCCAGTCCTGACAAGACCAAGGCTGCAAGCAAGCCCAGCAAGAAAAAGAGATCAGGAAAATCACCAGCCAGAGGCTTCAAGAAGAGCAGAGTTTAGGAAACGTGCAGGATGCAACAGGGCTGTACCTATAGTCTGGTGAGAGCAGTTGTGCTGGATTTGACCCCACTGCGGCGACATGGATATCACACAAGGTGCAAAGGAGAGAGCCTGGTGCCACCAGAGCGATGCAATTTGCCAAAGGTGCAGGGTTTATTTTTGCAGGAGACAGAGGCACATTACTGCAGAAAGAACTAGTGCAAAAAGCTTCCGTAGTGTTTGCAACGCGCTTTGATGACTTGAACAACAAAGCCAAATACTTGCTTTTTCTCCCCAAGGTTCCTTTCAGCCATGCAGAAAAGCTGGAATCCACAAGTTTGTGTTTCTAAGAGCAATGTGCTTTCACAGCTTCAGAAACAATTAAAGAGCCCCGAGCAGGACTGCAAACTGCACCAATGCAAGATCCTGCACTGGCTCAAATCTTAGAGCAGAAAATTTTAAAATTGTTGTCAGTGAAAATATTGCCTGAATTCCCAGCAGCAATTCAGAATTAAAACATAAGCAGATTGAAAGCTTTCTGTTTCCTGCAAAATTTGACCGGTGGTTCCCACATCCCGTTCATAAGCGACGTACCCAAGCTATTCCCCATGGCAGCCCCGGTTGGGATCCCCATAGCCCCAGGGGAAACACAAAGCAATTCTTCTTTTTATAGTCAGAAGTTTGTTCAAATTGGGAACACTTTAAAAGGTAAACACTTCCAGCTGTTAAATGACCGTGTGGGGCATGGAACTGTTGCAGCAAAAAACAGGAGGAAGGAAGCCAAAGGCATTTGGAAATTACCATCCTATAAAGAGAGGGTGGCCCTACAAGACCAGCTGTTTGCAAAGCTGGGGAAAGGTGGCAGCAAGAGGGAGGGGAAGAGAGAAATGCAACAGCTTTGCCCTGAAACACGGTCCTCCCACATTAAGGCATCTATTGCAAGCTGCCAGGACAGGCAAGCAGGCAGGGGCAGGTGGGCAGGGAAGCCCCATTCCATGCCTTCAATAAAAATCCCACCCCGCCACCATGCTCACCCCATCCTGGTTTCCCCAGGAGGCCAGGGCCCTCCCGGGGGTCAGCTTGGGATGGGCCAAGATGGCACAGCTCTTGTGCCTGGTTTGACACAGACCCTCCACGCTTCTTCCACTTGCGCTTCATTGCTCCTCTGCAGCCTTTTCTTCCCTCTCCAGGTACAGACCCCATTTGCCTCTTTAGAAGGGAAAAGAGGAAGATTGTCTTAATTACTCCCAGTCTCTACCCAGGGTTTTCTAGATGGTTATCCTGCCAACATTTTTTTTTTTTTCCCATGAACCACTGAGCAATGCAGGAACTATTTTGGCATCACAAGCTCTCACCTAGAAACTTGAGGGGTGCATGGCCACAGCAGCCNTTTTTTCCCCTACCTCTTTCCACTCTTCCTGTCCTGACTTTCTTGGGGGTTGCAGGGCCTAGACCAGGGAACACAGCACCGATGTCCTACAAGGGCAGCAGATTTCCTGACACATGTGACCTGCACACATCATCTCATACTGCAGCTCGCCACCTGCAGCCACGGCTGAGAACCTAAACTGCCCCTTTGTGCTCTGGCAGCCTCTTTTCCCCATCGGGAGCTCCTGCTCGGAAAGGTACCTTCTAAGCCAGGCACACACAACCCCAGCGGCCATCGTGGTCGTGCTCCTCAGCATGCCTGTGGCCTTTCTGGAGTCCGTTTCCCAGGGCTTAAAATTACAAGTCTGAGGGAAATTTTCTTGCACGCCAGGAAAACAGAGTTGTGATGTTGCAGGGCGGTCTGCCTCAAAAAGGGAAGGCTCTTTTAGTCTTCTGCTTCCCTTTGCCAGGACCTTCCCCAAAGAGCCACAAGGTGAAGCGCAGGCGGCTGAGGGCAGCTGGGGGATACTCCAGGATCAGTCTGTGACCTCCTGCTTTATGCTGCTGACAGGTACAGGAAGCTCTGTGGCTCCAAACTCTACTACTGAGGGGTCAATGGTTTCTTCCTTTACCTGCACGGCAATGACTAGCAAGAGACAGAGAGAGGGGAAAAATAAGTAAGTAAAATCAACCCATGCTGCCTTGCTCTACCTGCAGCACCCCAGAACCAGCTCTGCTCATGCAGATACTCAAAATGCCCCAGGTTTCCAGCCCACTTCTTGAGGGTCCCTTACCACAGGCAGCCCCTGTCTTGCTGGCACAAATCTATCCATGGTCACAGCAGCAATCAGGACGGGACTAAACCCTGGCAGTGTTCAGCTGCCTGCTCCCAAAAACAACTTCTCCTAGGGCCAAGAGAGGAAAAGCCAGTGTGGTCCATTCTTTACCTGCCTGGGTCCACACAGGAGAAATTAAACCTTTGTGAGCAACAGGGACCTTCATTGAGGCTCCATCCCCATGTGCCCAAAGCACCTCACCCACCCTCTTCCCCAACACCCACTAGGGTTAGCAGGTGACCCAGCTGCCAGATGCTCTTCTGGCCCGTCTCTTGGTGCTCAGCACGATGGGCTGTGTTCACATGCTGCGACAGCCCTTATGGGGACTGGGATGTGACAGCACACTTTTGACGTCTGTCTTGACTCACCTCCCTAACTGACCTCACGCAACCAGACTGGTCAGTAGGACAGCCAGGCCCTCAGCACACATCAGCAGTATCAACATATCCAGGTATACCGGTGTCAGCAAACCTCCTCAGGAGGCAACACTTCCCAGGGAAAGCCGGCAAAGGCTTTCTCCCGCTCTCTCCATCTCTGGAGGAGTGGGGAAGGACATTCGTCACGTACTGCCTTTCCCTGCCTGGGGGCACCCGGGACTTAACTGCCAAGAGGCAGCACAGGCCTCATGAGGGCTGGTGGCATGCAGGGTGTACGCGAGAGAAGTGCACGTGGCTGCTGGGTAGAGTAACTCGCGCCCTTACTCTCATCAGGTGCTGGCTCTGGCAAAGCCTTGCTGGCAGCTTTTGCTTCTCGTTTCGTCTTCGCGGCGGAAGGCTTCTTAACAGTCTGCTTGATGCTGCGGGTTTTGGCAGGTAACTTTTTTCCTTAACAAAGACATAACAGAGCATGGGGAAAAGTGTGTTTCTTTTCCCCTGGAAAACCAACAACCCTGCTCCACTGAGAAACCACAGGCCAGGGACCAGCACAACTGACCAGCAAGCTACATGGTCATTAGCTGCCAACTGGTTACTCGAGAGAAATAGCCTACTGGAGAAAAACTCTATAGTCATTGTCTCAAAACATGCTCCTCCGTGTTCTCCTTCATTAAAGGCAAGGCACTTCAGCGTGTGCTTAACTTCCGGGAGCAGGTCCTGTTGGAATCAGTCTAGAGTCAGCTTTGCTTACCTGTCTGGGTCTAGTCCTAGGCAATGGGGATGGTGGCTCCAAGGCACGGACACTGTAGCATTAATGTTTGCATTTTTAGCTGACATTTTTATTTAGGTTGAACGTCTTTATATTCTTTAGATGTCCTTTCCTTTCCACCCCCCAGGAAGGAATTTCTTGCCTTTCTACACATGATTTGCCACAGCTACTGCAACAATGACGACAACAACGACAAGATGAAACAGTAACATGGTCCAGCCCCACTACTGGTCTCTTCAGCCATCTTAAGGCCTTCTTTCCCTCAGCACAAAGCAGGCAGGGTTGCTCTCCAGCTACCCTCCAGCTGCAGCCAACAATCTCCCTCCGACCACGGACACAGTGGGGAAAGCAACACAACCTCACGCCTGGAAGCAAGCACTATCTGTACCTCGGCCAACAGAAAACAGACTGCAAAACAGATCCTTCCCACACACACAGAGCTCTCTGCTCTCTTAGGCAATGGGGGCAGTTAAGAAGGATGAAGCTGTGTTGTCAAACCCACAGCTGACTGAGGGCATCCACAGCAAGACAAGGCCTCTCTCTCCTGCTCTGATGGGACATGGACAGGGTTCCTCTAACTGGGCCCAGCCAGCGAGCGAGCGGGAGGGCACTAATCAAACATCACTCACTCTTCTTTCCATAGGGTTTCTTCTTCTTCTTGGGCACCTCCTTGGCCTTCACTGGAGTTGTGGGCTCTGTCATGGAGACGAGAGGGAAACGAAAGCCAAGTCCCATAACCAGTAGGTAACTGGGATGAAGTGACATAAGCGAGAAACAAGATATACCCGTCCCCCCGAGCCAACGCCCTCTTCCCGAGACAACCAGCTGAGGGGAAAGCAAGGCTCTATCACAGTTGCTGTCTGTGCTTCCAGGCGAGGGCCCAGGGTGGCAGGCTGGGGCAGCACAGGGGAGAGAGGCCCAGTAGAGATTTGGCAGGGGCAGTAAAGAAACAAGATTCGTAGCTTGGGACAAGAAGGAAAACATCTGCAAAGGTGAGGCAGTGGCCTCCCTGCGACAAGGGAAGGAATAACCTCTTGAGAGGGATGCTCTTACCTTTTACAGACAGAGTCAGAGAATTGATGAGAAAAGGGAGCAGGGGCCGAGCTCTCCCTGCTACCTGGCTGAGGTTGTAGGTACACTTAGTAAAAGGGAATTGTGCAGGGACAGGACCACCTGGAACTCTACCCAACTTCATCAGGAGCAATTCTCTGTTGGTACGCAGGTGGGGGAACACAGGGAAAACAGCCAACCTTAAATCTCAGGCTGTTTTCTGCCCACCACAGACTCCTCCCTCTGTCAGCTGCTAGAATGTGTGGCAGCAGAGGAAGACTTATGATAGCCAACGCAAATCAAGGAGGCAATTTTCTCCTCCCTACAAGGCCCCAAAAGGAGGAGCCACTCACGGAGCAGGAGAAAGGAAACCTTTGCCTCTAGCATTAGAAACCACAATCAAATCTCCACTCACCTGGAACAACAGGTGGTTGAAGCTGGTAGCCTGTCAGCTCACACCACCCCACAGGATAAATGTCTGGAGACTCGCAGTCCACCCACTGGTCATACTCATTGTCCCAGCCATCAAAATGGATGCTAAGGAGACGGTGGACTACACGCTTCACTGTGGCCACGCAGATGAGCCGGGGCTCCATCAGGTCCACTGCTTCCACCTTCATGCCTGCCTTGAAGCCATGGTTTGGGCAGTCCTGGGTGCAGAAAAGATGAAAAAAGAAAACCCAAGGCCATTGCTCCCAGTCCAAACCAACGCCTGGCCACCAGCAGCCTAGAATAGCTAAAGGCTTGCCTCCAGCTTAAAGCAAGCAGAGAGAGAACAAGCTCACAGTCGTGCAACAGAACCAACCAGTCGCATAACAGAAGGGGGAACACATGAATAGATCCAAGGCCAGCTGTGTCCTTAGTGAATCTCAGCGCAGCCTTTAGAAACAAGACCCTGACCTAGGAGGAGCAGCAGGCAGCAGTTAAGGGACACCAAATCAAACCCATTAACCTGAGATAGCCCTGGGAAATCAGAAAGATCAGCACAGGCCCAAGTGCTGCAGCAGTTTTGCTGATGGAAAGCAGACCCCCTGCACCCAAGTGCCAGCCACATGTCCACAGGCAATAAGCGGTGCAGAACCCACCAGGAGCCTGGAGCTCCTGGAAACACTAGAGAATCGCAGGTCACACTCAGAGGGACCAAGATACCATTACATCTACAAAGGCATGACACTGCTGGTCCCGACCAGCCAAACAGGGGCTTCACTGGGAGGGCACACACTTCCGTGCCTTGGGCTCTCCTTAGAAGGGCTGACTGGCAAAGAAAGAGCAGCCCAGTAGAGACACTGGATATTGTCCACCCTGACTTCAGGAAGGCTTTTGATACTGTCTCCCCTAAGATCTTCATAGAGAAGCTGATGGAAGTATGGGCTGGGTGAGGAAACAGTGAAGTGGATTGAAAGCTGGCTGAGTGGCTGGGCCTAGAGGATGGCGATTAGTGGTATGAAGTCTAGTTGGAGGCCAGTAATTAGCGGTGTACCCCAGGGGTCAATACTGGGTCCAATCCTGTTCAACATCTTCATTAATTATCTGGATGACATGACAGAGTGTCATGTCAAACTCAGCAAGTTTGCTGGATACAAAACTGGGAGGAGAGACTGATATACTAGAGGGTTGGGCTGGGACCTTGGTAAGCTGAAGAAATGGTCTGACAGGAACCTCATGCAGTTCAACAAAAGGAAACGTAAAGTCCTGCACCCGGGGAGGAACAACCCCAGGCACCAGCACATGCTGGGGAATGAGCAGCTGAAAGGCAGCTTGGCAGAAAAGGACCTGGAGGTCCTGGTGGACACCATGTTGAACATGAGCCAGCAATGTGCCCTTGGGACAAAGGCGGCTAATGGTATGCCTGTCTGCATTAGGAGGAATGTTCCCAGCAGATCGGGGACGTGATCCTTCCCCTCTACTCAGCACTGGTGAGGCCATACCTGGAGTGCTATATCTAGGTCTGGGCTCCCCTGTACAAAAGGGACAAGGACATAGTGGAGTGAGTCCAGCAAAGGGCCAGGAAGAAGAGGGGACTAGAGCATGTTTTATATGAGGAGAGGCTGAGAGAGCTGGGACTGTTCAGCCTGGAGAACAGAAGGCTCAGGGGGATCTTATCAATGTATGTGAATATCTGTAGGGAGGGTACAAAGACGGAGCCAGGCTCTTCTCAGTGGTGCCCAGGGACAGTACCAGAGGCAACGGGCACAAACTGAAACACAGGAGGTTCCCTCTGAACATCAGGAAACACTTTTTTTACTGTGAGGCTGACTGAGCACTGGCACAGGTTACCCAGAAAGGTTGTAGAATCTCCATCCATGGAGATATTCAAAAGCCATCTGGACGTGGTCCTGGGCAACTGGCTCTAGGTGACCTGGCTTAAGCAGGGGTGTTAGAGAAGATGACCTCCAGAGGTCCCTTCCACCTAACCATTCTGTGACTGCCAGAGCTCTTGTGCTCCTCCTTGCTGACTGCAAGCATCCCTACATATCTGTTCTTCCTGACAGGACTCACTGTGTTGAAGAGCCGTGCTGGAACAGGTCTTGATTTAGTCTTTTCCAGGTAACTTTCCCAGTTGAAGGTCTGTGGATCTTGCCCTGCAGCAGGAAGAAACAGTCAGTGGGAACGAGGCAGTAACTGGGCAGATCAGCTGCGAGAAGAAGCAGAACAGGCAGAAAGGAGGCATAGCAACTGGTTGCAAGGCAGTTCCATTAACCAGCACACACAGCCTAATCTTGGACATAAATCTAGTGCACAGATTCCATGGCAGTCCAGCACACCCCCGCAGTGGACAAATACAGAAAAGTGCAAGCTGCAACTCTGAACACCTGTGTCAGTCACATATCCAGACCACAGAGAAAGGTGAGGAGAAGCAGCAGGCAGGAAGAAGTACGTTCAAAACACATCACTAAGACCAATCGTTCTCCCACCAGCAGGAACATCAAAGGAAGAGAGACTAGCACTGCCCAAAAGTGCTGCAACACAGAAATTCAGAGCAGGCCTTTTTGGGTATGGCCAGATAAGGCAGTTAAAAACACTCCTAGGGTGATGGCCTCTCAGGATTTTGCAGAAATATTGGTCTCAGATTTATTCATACAAGAAGAACAGAAGTGACTCCTGCCACTTTTAAGTACTGAGTCATTCATCAATGGCTCTACTTATCCCTTCCCACCCTCCTTTTCCTTTAAATCTTTGATTCTGTTCAGTTTGGGGATCATACACCTCTCCCACTGATCCCCCAGGAACTAAGTACCATGCCATTAATGCCTACTGGAGAAGTTACTTCCTTCCATAAAGTACCAAGACTTGGTATATGGGCAGAGTTCAAATAAACTGGCTCTCTGAACCAGCCCTATCTCCCTAAAAACCAAGCAAATTAGGACCTTGTGGGTTTGATTCATCTGAACCTGACACTTCTCAAAAAATCAGAGCCCAGCAGATTCTGCATGCAGGTTTGTACCACTGGGCAGAGTCCAAATCTTACCTTTTGGAGGGGTCAGATCGATGTTGTTCTTCTGACAGAAGTTGACAGGGAAGATGGCGTGCGAGGAAGCATGATAGCAGAACCAGTCAGAGCCATCAGCAGATGTGGCTCCATCAATGCTGATCATGAGATACCCATCCAAGAGGACCTGAGATGGGAATGAAGGGCATGAGTGTAGAGCTTCACTTGTTGTGTCAAAGGATCCTCCCAAAGAGTCCCCACAGATGGGTCACAATTGCCACTAGATAGTAAAATGCAATGTTAGATGCTCCGGGGCATGCAGTAGCTTCTCCTTATATGTTAATCAACATAAGTTAATCCCCAAAGCAGCAATTTCTGCAGGACTGGGACCAACATTAAAAGCCTTGTGAGAAGGACTTGGCCATAAATGGTCAGGAACTCTGTTATCCCTCAGAAACAGACTTTATTGGCAGCCCAGAGACCCTCTACACCAGCAGGTCATGAATTTGTTACTGGGCAGCAGGGAAGGGCACCACAGAGAGGCCTCTCTTTATGCACTCCAGTACCAATCTTCCCAACTGCATACCCAAGGGTGAAGGAAGGGTGGCTGCCAGTCACGCACACCAGACAGTTAGCTTGCAGGCCAAGCACGGCTCATCTTCATGCTGTCCACTTCAGCACACGTGGAGAACTGCTGGTCTCATTATCTTCTCAGACCTCTGAGGTAATGCCCCAATTCCCTCCACACACCAGCTGCCTGCCTCTCTTGACAGCCCTCTCCTCTCCCTCATGCAAAATTCTACCTGGTCTTACTCATTTGCAAAGACCTGAGGAGAGGCTGGTAAACACAGTAGACCTCCTTCTGCCCACTGAACGTACCTTGCAAACAGTGGCCACACAAATGTTGCCCAGATTCAGGGGGTCAATGGCCTCCAGTTTCATGCCTTCCTCAAACCATCCACCTTCAGCATAGACAGCTCGTACCTAAGGGAGACTCTGGTATACCAAGTGCTGTCAGGGTATGGGACAGTCCCATCCCAACACCAACTGCACCAACTGCAAACAGGATTAGAGCTTCGTTACTTGGCTCAACCCAAGTTGGGAGGGGAAAGAAGAAAAATTACAAGAAATACAAAGAGGCAGCCAAACCAACGCTGTGTTTGTGTCAGCAATCTCCTGCCAAGGTTCTGGTCAGAGAGAGCCAGGCCCACCACTCGGGCCCTGCTCCACAGCAAAGCAAGCTTCCCTCTCATCTCAGTCCTTACCAGTCTGAACTGGTCTTTCCCATGCAATCATCTTCTCTCTCCAACTCAAAGTTCCAAGCAACTGCTTGCACTTCAATTGAGTACCTCAATCTGTCATTCTTTTAGTTCTTCCTTCTTTCTGTTTTGAACTGCCCTTGCCCAACCACAGCCTTGAAACCCCAAACATCTTACTGCCCTATAGCTGTAAGAGAGACAAATGAGCCATCCTCAACAACCCACACAGCAGCATATATACCCAAGGAAGGACGTGGTATCATTGCTTCCTTTGCTGCCAACACAGAAAGGGAGACTTGTCCTACCTTCTTAAACAGATAGGGGACAGCATCACAGTAAATCTTCCGGAAGGTGGGATGGTTTGCCATGTCATTGCGTTTTTCTTCTGTGATGAATGGAAGAAACAAAGAGAGGTAAGAAGCCTGCAGCAACTGCAGTAAAAAAAACCCACACTGGTTATTAATTATCTGGTGAGAGCTCAGCAGCTATAAAAGAGCTAGATCAGAGACCATGAGAAGAGTAATAAAAAAAACCCAGGTCAGTCCCTCTATACTTTCCCGTAACATGGGCTGTGATGCAGGACTTGCTCAAAGGTAGATGATCTTTCTCAGCGCTAGTGATAACACCTATACATGCAGCTGTAATCACCAGGGGGAGGCAGCAAAGAAGGGAGACACAATCAAAAGGATCAGCAGGGCTCAGGTCTTGGTTTTTTTGCCAGTCTAAGCTCATCAAGAGTTCCTCTCTGTAAGGTCCAGAAAAAACACAACCTGAGGGCATTCAGGCTTACAGAAGACAGCACGAATGTCCTCAAAAAGACTAGAAACAACTGTGATGTTGCAGACTCTGCATTCTTACACTGTAGGGACAGACTACCTGCTTCAGGTAAGAAACCCTACAGTCCCCCTATCCCAACCTGTGGCAGCAGATCACTGGGCTTTTATCTATGCAGAGGGAAAAGCAGCAGACACACAACTGCATAGACCCTATCTATCAGGTCCTGAGGCAGCTGCCTGGCTCCCAGCATGTCAAGACTGGTGTCAACAGCACGACCCAGGCATCTCATAGCAAATCAGAAGATTCTTGTGGTGGCCTGATCCCTACCTGTCTTCTTCATGCTGTGGCCCACTCTCCGTGACCAGCCCACAGGATGGATGAGAGGACTCCACATGTGACACCAGAAGTCATCATCGCTGTCACCATCCTCATAGAGGAGTCTCAGTCTGCCCCCGATCACTGTGTCCACCACTGCCATGCGTGTCCGGGACACATGGTTCTTATCCACCACCTCCACCCGCATGCCCTGCCTGAACGGGTACTTCATGCTCTCTGCCATCTGGAAACAAGCAGCAGAGGAGGTGAGATCAATCGCACTTGGTGTTTTCCTTAACCAAACACTTCAGACAATGGCTTTCCCCACAGACGTGGCTGGACAACCCCCTACACTGCCCAAAGCTGACTGGGAGACACCTCTGGAAAGGGATGCATGGGAGTGGGTTTGTCAGGGGGACAGGGAGCTGCCAGCCCCACACACAACAGCACAGTTGGGCACACGCATCCTAAGCCTCCCCTGTCCTGTGGCCTTGTAACAGCTACCCCCGCCCTTGCCCAGCAGCTGTGCTCAGCCAGCACCTTGTGTGAATGCTCCGAGCATGAGAAACAGACGTCATTTCTGTTCAGCAGGAACTGAGCGAGGAATTGAATGCCTTTTTCACTCATGAAAGAGACCGTAAGGGTTTCAAGGCCGGAAGCAATTAGAGGTGTAGCTTCCCAAAGGGCAACAGGATTTTCAGTTGACTTTAAAAGAGGTCAGGCACTTTTTACTCTGAACAGAGGCTGAGCAACATGATGATCTACCTGCCAACTCTACCTCCAGCGCCAGAGTTGCTCTACAGACTGACCCAAAGGCGCAGGCACATGAAAAGAGCCACTGGCTGCCTTCTGATTTTTTCTCCCCAACCCCCCCAAGATCTTCAGTTTGCTGATACAGCCTAGCCCTGCTCATCCACAAATGCCCAATGGTGTTTATAGTACACCTGACATTTTGGCACTGGAGATCCCAGAGTGCTGTGCAGCACCTAAGAGTCACAGCTCAAAACAGACTCAGACATCCAAACTAGCCTACACCTGAATCCAGCAGAACTTTTAAGGGATAATCTTCCCCTTCCACCTCCTGTTCATTAGGTGGGAATGGAGATGCTGGAGGGATAAAGATACTGACAATATCCATCTCCCTCTACTGCTTCCCTTCCATGACATGAGCTCTCAGTTACAAGGGGTGGCCCAGAAACAAGCAGCTATGAACATCCTCTCAGCTTTCTGAGAAGAAACATCAACTACATCAAGGTCTCCAGCTGTGTGTCACCAACTACCTCACACACAGGAAAATCCACCACGTGCCTTCCCGCCTGCTGTCTCTGGGACTGTCTTCCTTATCTATGGTTTACAAACTTGCCAGCGACAAAACATTCTCTTCTCCCTGACAAGGTCTAACCTCAGTGCAGGCTACACAAAACAACCACAAGAGCTATAAAAAGCTGGCAAGGCCACAGCACAGAAGCTTCCAGGCACTTTGAGGGAGTCTGCGCCCCTCTCACTCCCCACAGGCTGCTGTGCTACCAACACTGAAGGCAAAGGTTTTTGACTCTCAGAGCCACTCCTCAGCACTGAAACAGGGCAGGTAAAGGGCAGGTTGGAGCTTTATTGGCCTCTCCCTTCAGCAAAAAAGCAAACTCATCCTTGGTATTTTCCAGCAGAGGCTGACATGACAACAGCTTTTAAAGTCTGTCTATGCCCCAAAGGAGAAACGGTTGGGCTGACAGGGGCTGTGCCATTACCGACAGCATCGTGACATGTGTCTCACTGCCCCTGTCCTGCCCAGGTTTCGAGGGGGCACACAGAGACATGGCACAGATCGGAACCAAAAGAGACATGCTGCACACATATCTCTTGGCTTTGGCTTCATTGCCACGCATAAAATGACAGCCTCCCAAACTTACTTTGATGTGGAAATCCACCGGGATGGTCCTGGCTCCCACCAGTTTTTTCATAAGGTAACTTCTCCAGTCTGTGTACTTGGCATGGATAGCTACATATGCACAGGGAAAAAGCACGTCTTTATGACTGAACGAAGTGCAGCACAACACTGTACCTTTCTTCCTCTCTGAGAGTCCATCTGCATTTAAAGCCCTTCTTCACATTCAGATCCTGTACCTGCTCTCAGGCAGACCCTGTTCTGCAAGCCTGCCCTCACAACTGGCTGCAAGAGATCACCATTGCAGAATGGACTGGGCCAAGCAGACACTCAACACCACTCATCTAGATGTGGAAGTGGTATTAGAGTAAAAACACACAAGCCATACCAAGCAAACCTCAGCTTGCCAGAATTCTGCTAAACTGGAATCTCTCCTAACTGCTAGCTCAGCAGTGACTGGATCCAGTGCACTCCCCAGAGACACTGTTCAGGATGTAGGACCGAAAAGTTCCCCCAAAGGTTAAGCCCAGCCACTGCGTGGGTCAAAAGGAGGAAGAGCCACCTGCATCAGCCTCTGTCCATAGGTCTGACACTAGCTCTGCATCCAGCACCCCCAGGGTCAGCCACAGGGAGATGCAGAGGGAGCAGTCCAAGCAGTCTCCAGCTTCCCAAAGAACTAACTGTTCCTTGTAACTTGGAGCACAAATGGAGCTGTGGTCCCACACACAGCAGGAGCACCTGTCCCACTGTGCTAGGCATAAAGCAAGGCTCCTCCATGCCCAGGCACGGGCTGACCCCTCTTGCCCCACACTTACTTTGCGGCGGTACCAGGATTTTGCTGTTGATGGCACACCAGCCAATGGGGTGAATATCCACTGTGCCCAAATTGCACCAGAAGTCATGGCCAGCATCATTCTCAAAGCCCTCATATCGCAGAAGGGCCCTGTACCCTGCCAAGGCAGCAGAGGCAACCAGAGAAAGGCATTAGAGACCAAGAATTTCTCCTCTCCCTGTTGGGCACCATAGGCTTAGTCCCTACAGCATGGCCTTTAGAGCTCTGCATAGGTTATCAGAGCTTCTCCAGCCATTCTGGAGGCAGAACCGTCCTCACAAAGAGCCCAGCAACCAGAGGAGGAACCAGATGCTGGTTTCCTCCCACCCCTGCATCATGGTATTTCCTGTTCCAAAATCTCTCAGTAGCTGCAGAGCTCCAAAGAGCTGATGTTTTGCTTGACCAGCTACACTTGGCTCTCTAAAGCTTCCCTCAGACGTTAGCCATCCCCAACTGTCAGGAATTACATTGGAGACATACCTACAGTCTGGATGACAGATGCAATCCAGTACACGCGGCTGGGGAGAACGGCATCACTGTTCAGCACTTCCACCTTCATACCTTTTACCACATCATCCCACTGATCAAAGAGTGGCACCTGAAGGATTGAGGCAGCCATGTTGGGAGAGGGATGCTGACAGTTAGTGCAGGGCTCAGGCCCTCATTCTAGCTTTTGGAGATATGTTTTAGGCAGCTACACTTTCACCTTCAGCCCAGGTTTGCATGCCTTACGCCTCCTGTATATGCCAACAGATAGAAATGCAACCGAACTGTCCCAACATCTCACTGGGGTGTTCACAGAGGATCCCAAAAGGCAGAACACTGTATAGCAACATTTAACTATTTCACTGCCAGCTACCCCATTATCCCAAAGTAGCTGCTGCCATTCCTCTATGGTATCAAAATCCCTAACCATCAAACTGTCCTGTCTTCCTGACCTACCCTCAATAAAAATAGAATATTGTTAGTATTATCACAGATCACAACTGAAAAGGAACGTAGTAAGTGAGTCTCAATACACAGAGAGGCTGGGGCTGCTAGAATACCTAAGAACTGCCACTCTTCCATGTATCTGCCTTGGCTAGTCCCACAGGGGCTGCAAAGCAATATGATAGAAACCAGACATGATGGAGGGGCAGCTACTGTGAGGCCCACATAAGCTGAGTTCCTCCCTGCACATCACCGTGGGCTGTGCTAACCCACCCAAACTGCAAAGGCAACCAGGAGCTTTCCACTATTCCCCCTAGTCAGAATTAATTCTGTCCCCAGCCAGCACCAGGCCATCGCCACCAGTAGTGCTTGTACCAAGTCCTCCTTTGCTTCCTCCCCCAAAACTCCTGGTCCCTCTGTGGGACTCCCATTCTTAGTTGTGGGAAGCCTCAACTTCTTTCCTTGCATCAGCTGGGGCTTAATAACCAGCTCCCCAGGTCTCTCCCCACCACTTGTCACAGGAGTACAGGAGAGACCCATGCATATGACATGTCCCACGCACGCTGTGAGGCACAGCAAAGAACAACTCACGTGTTTGAAGCAGCTGACAGGAGCTGCCTTGAAGCCGTGCTCCTGCAAGTACTTTCCCCAGTCAAAGCCCAGGACGAGTGCTATAAACAGACATGAGAGAAGAAAATCAAGTGAGATTATAGAAAAGGCACAGACTGATCAGTTACCTCTGGAATACGGCTTGCAGCCACATTGTGGCTTGCTCTGGGACAGAGCCCTCTGCCCCAGCACACAGGGACTCTGTGTTCCAGTGCCTTCTCTCTGGTGGGGAACTAAATCCTACGAGTGCATGGGGACCAGCCCCCACAAGAAGCACAATATATTATTAAGCAATCCTTGCTGTCACTTGCTTTTGGGGAAGGGAGGAGCAGGAGGGGCAAAAAAAGGGGTCAAATCCAGCCCTCGGCTCAAGCACTCTGGGGATATGGGAGACTGCATCCTGTCAGCACTAAACCGCTTAGCAGCTTTGCCTCTCAGCAGCAACACCACAGGTCATATCAGCAGCGCTTGCTTCCTAAGGGTGCTAGGAAAATCAGAGTGAAGCTCTGGGATATTAATCCCACAGTCACTCCTCATCCAAGGCTACAGCTCTGCTGAAGCAGCAGTCTGCTTAGGGATCAATTCCCGCTGCCAGCCCCTGGGGCTTACTTTTCCCCTAACATAGCAGCTTGCTACTCCTTCAGCTGCAGTGACAAGCTGATCGGTGAGTGACTCGGGTTAAATACAACTCCACAGGCAATTGGGCAGCGAACAGCTGGGAGCAGCAGGACACCTTTAAGTCAACTTTACCAGCAGAAGTCAGCACCTGGGACTGTGCCTACAGAGCTTACGCTCCAGAGCAAGTTGCACCAGAAGCGAGGATGAGGCCGCAATAGTGGATGGGCAGGAACCCACCAGGGCTCCATTAGCATCGGCAGGGAGAGAGACGTGCCCTGTGTCCTGCCAGCCTGTGCCAGAGTGATCCACACACATTGTTTCAGTACAAGGCAGCGTACCAGAGGGGAGAAAGAGTAGACTGTTGAGCTTACAGCCCTCCAGATGTCCCCATTTCTGTGGCTCCAGTAGCTGCATCTCCTCACGCCTCCTACACTCACCATCCTGGCCTGTCAGTGTCCCATCTGCCAGCTGCCCTGTGCCTTGCGAATGAAGGAAGGCCCCGATCTTAGCTGACCAGGCTGCCTTATGCAGGACTTTAGCTTTCTTCGTTGGTGGCTTCCCCTACAAAAGAAGGAACATTAGGAACACTAGTGGCACAGAAGAGGAAGAAGGAAGGGGTTTGACTCACTTGCAGTCTGGCCAGGATGCTGGCCTTCTTGGAGTTTGAGGAGTAGCTTCTGGAGCAGGAGACGCTGCAGAAACGTTTGGTCTTGGAGAAGAAAGCCTCCCTGGTGCCCACAATCCCACACATCTCGCACACAGCTGAGAGAAGGAAGGCACAAAAATGTGAGCAATTGGCAGGGACGATACACTACAAGGACAGAGCTGAGCCCAGGTAACCCTCATTACACATAGCAGCTCCCCCACATAGCCCAGAAAATGCAGTCTCGCTCCAAAGCATACTCAAGATGCAGTCACATGCACTTTGGCTTTCCCCAGCCCTTGTTCTTTCCATCATGCATGTGCTTTAGGTAGAACAGGCAGGCAGGGTGGTACCTGGCTCGGAGCCACTGTCCTCTGTGAGCCGGCCTGTGGATGGCTGGTGCACGGGAGAGGTCGGAAGCTCTCCAGCTTCCCGGTCCACCACCTCATCATCGCTAGACTCGTCCAGACAGGAGCTGCTGTCGCTGCCCATGCTGCTGTTGTAGCCCCGGAAGCTGTCATAACCCCCAAAGATGTCCAATTCATCATCTTCCTCATCATCATCACCTTCCCCCTCCATCCGCTCCAAAGATGAAGTCTTGTGGCAGAAAGTAGAAACCAACTGAAAAAAAGAGCCAGTCTGCTTTAAAATAGACATTTTTACACCACACCCCACCCCACAATAAACCTGCCTTTATTGCCGGGGGAGGGGAAGGCCTCCTAGACTGGGAAAGGCCTCGGGGGTGAGCAATGAGTACATGTAACAACCCCAAAGGCAGGAGTCTGAATCCCTAGCAAGGAAGCTATTACCCCCACAACAGGTCACTTTACAGGTATTTCACAGGCTGCATTCTGCTTCCCAAGAGCAAACAAACAGCCACAGAGCTGCAGCTGCGTAGAAAAAAAGTTTGAGGAACACAGAGAGAATCCAGGGAACTACACTGCCATACTGACAAAGACAGAGGAGACTGCATCCTTCCAGGCACTGTCTCTCCCAACAACTGCACAGTAGCGCAGACACCATCAACACTAAAGTCACCACAAACTTGAGTGCAGAGCACAAAGCTGCACACTCTGGCCACCATAGCTCACAAGACCAGTACAGCCTGGATGTCAGCAGGACAAACTCGACTCTGGAGAAGTTTCTTGTTGTTTGGAAACTGCACAGTCCACAGCTGACCTCAGTTCAGAAGCTGCATCAGCAGGATGACAGAACAACATCTGTTAAGAGTTTCTCCCTACAACCAGGTATTTCCACAACTAAACATCTTCACTAGCTCCTTGTACTTGCTGTTAAAGCAAGAGGCAATGACTGAAGAAAGGGCACAGAAATCCAGTGACTGTTTCTCAGACTAGAAGAATCTTGAACGGGGCTCCAAATAAGCGCAAAAGAAGCTGAGAAAAGGTGTTAGCAACTTATGAAAGAGCAGCAAGAAGTCAGCAACAGCACAGGCAGTGACAGAACGGTAGATCAGAACAGCTGCTTGAGGCACCAGGATACAATTGTTGATCCAAGCAGGAAACAACAGAAGATCAGCAGCAAGTCCATCACCTTCCAGTGCTAAATTCCCTCTGATCCCCAGCTCCTGGGTATTATTATAGACACATGAACAGGAAGATCAGACTTCACTCACTGCTGCCTCCCCGCATCCTCCCTGGCTTTCACATAAAACAGACCCAAGGTACTCAGGTTGTTCCCTGAAGACAGAGTTGGTCTCCTGCAGATCCACATCCTCAAACAGCATTCCTGACGTCTGAAAGGCCTGAACTCCTCAAAAAAAAAGCAGATCAGTCTCTTTCTCATCCCTATCTGGGGGTGCGCCTTCCTTCAGCTCGTAGGAAGTGACTATCTTTGGATCGGTACTCTTCCACCAAACGCGAATGAAACTTGCAGACATCATTACAAGTTCCCAGGGCTGACGAGCGGGGACAGCACCACCCGCAGCCTCCTCAGAGGGACGAGGGGGGGGCACAGAGGCCCATCCCGCCCGGGTCAGACCCATCATCCCCTCCAGCACCAGCCCGGCCCCCGGCAGCACGGAGGCGGACGGCCACGCCGGCCGCCACACCACCACGACAGCCAGGAGGAAGCGGCCCGGCGCTCCTCGCCCCCTCCCGGCCGCGGGCAGCCGTTACCCCAGTACCACACCGCAGCCGTTACCCCGCGAACACAGCCCGGGCCTCGCGCCCTCCCTCAGGGCGCCGGGCAGCCCAGCCCGGTGCCCCAAGGCTCGCCCAGCACCCTGCGGGCAGCTCAACGGCTGTAGGAGCGAGCGCCCTCCCCCCGGCCCGGTCCTGGTTCCGGTTCCGGCCCCGGAGGAGCCCCCGGCCCGGCCCGCCGCCGCTCACCTCCCCCTGCTCCTGCTCCATGCTTCCCAGGACGCCGCTAGCCCGCCTCACGGGCGGGGAGCACGTCCCCCCTCAGCGGCGCATCTGATTGGCAAGAATCGGGAAAAGAAAGCCAATCAGCGAAGAGTTTGTTCTCGCCGCTCTCCCCGCGGGGCACGACGGGAGCTGTAGTTCCTTTTCCGCCACGGCGGCGGTGAGGCGCGGCCGTCGCGCCCCGGGGCGATCCCTCCCGGGGGCGGAGGGGAGGCCGGGCCCCGCTCCCGGCTCCCGGGCACGGCGCCGGGGAGTGCTGGTGGGACCGCCCCGTCCGTTCTCGTAGTTCTGGATTAGGTCTCTCAGTCCCAGAAGCTTGTGTAAACAACAAATGAAAAAAAACCCCAAAACCCAAAAAACAACAAAGCCCCAAACTTCGGCCCCCCGGGTGGATTTGAAGCCCAGTGGCCATCAGCGTGGGGGGTGCGCACGTAGCGTCCCCGAAACGACGTGAGCCCCACGGAGAGGCACAGCTGCCATTGCGTGTCTAAAACGTCACCGCGGATGCACGCGGCTTCCTAGAAATCTTGGTAAGCAGCTAAGGATTTGGCTTTAGATGTGAGGAATGCCTTTAGCGCGGCCGGTACCTAATGCCACACGGGCGACGCCTGTGCCCCCGTCCCGCACCGCTGATGTAACCAGCGTGTCACCCAGGCCGGGGAACCATCAGCGGATGCTGGCACGCGCTGCCAGCCAAGCAGGGTGCGGAGGATGGAGAACTTGCTTGTTCGCTCCCACCCTGCCCTGCCGCGTCCAAGAATCGCG
>VZTL01070914.1:951-24869 GCA_013400535.1 Scopus umbretta
TTTGTTTTTCTGTTCCCAGGCTGATCTTCAGACAAGCTCTCAGCGCTTGAACCTTTCAGCTTCTAGTGCTGCAGTGGCAGAACTTAAACCTGACTGTTGCATTGATGATGTAATCCATCATGAAGTGAAGGAGATAGGAACGCACATGTAAGGTTTTAGATTTTTTTGTGATTAAATGAGCTTAAATGAAACTACAGCACATGCATGCTATTTTGTTGCTGCTTTGATATAGGCACAAAATTTAAAATAACTAAAAAAATTTTTTTTAATTGTCTCTTTCAGCTTAGTTTGTGCAGTAGGTTACACTATGCAGACAGGAGAGAAGATGTACTTCAGAAAGTTCTTCAAATTTCAGGTACTGCACAAAGTATTCTACTCTACTTTTAATAATTGAGTGAATCTGGAAAACCCATTTTAAAACGTTTGATACTTCAAGAGCACCTTTACATACTAAAAATCTGTTTCACGTTTAAAAGTGAACTATTTAAAACCTGTCACTTCAAACTTCACATGAACTGATGGTTTCTAATTGCCATGCAGTTAAACATTTCAGAAATAGTAAATATTACATCTTACACTTTTTATTCATTTATTGAGAAAGAAAAGTCTACTCTTAAAAAATCCTTTTTGTAGCTTTATCATTATTTTTAAGCAGAACAAGTATAGTTCATTCTGACTTTGACACGTCAAACGTTTGAGTTCAGATTGAAAAATTCTGATTTTTCTTTCAGTGCATGTAACCTTTTTAAATTGGAACTTAGTGGTTTGTTTTTTAGAGGAAACTAAGTGAAGAAGTCTAATGTGTTATATCTGACTAGTATCCACAATTATAAATAAATGATAGAGTTGAAACTTTTTGTTACACTGCATAGATTTCAAGACTTGAGATTAGAGTAACTGAGGAAAGCAGGAAATTACTGTTATCTGTGGCCTGGTTCTGGCAGAAAAGCGTATTTTAGCTGTGTATTCAGTGGATGTTTGTTTATTAGAGACATATGCTGAGACTTGGATAACTGTGGGCTCTTTCCTATAGAATGGAGGATTAGGTGACATGTTTTACTGAATACATTTTTAGACAGTTTCACAGAGTGTCTGGCAATACGGGAGCATTATATAATTCAGACCTGTATCTTTTGCAAACTGCAGGTGATTTCATTTTGCTCTTTTTTAGTATTCTGTCTTGATACTTCAGAAAAAAGCATTTCAGTTTTTAGAAGGCTAAGCTGCCATGTGGGCCTTGAAGTGGCAGGTATTGATTAGTCAAAGGTGTTTCCAGACAATCAATTCTAGGGAAAATCATTCCACATCAATTTTTGTGTTACACTCTCCTCTGAACGCAGAAACTCTGCAGTGTTTCTTCATCTTTATTGAAGCTGATTTTCATCTTGTTTTGTCTTACTCTCCTTGTGAAACTGTTTCCCTTTTAATTCCTCCTCTTTTTTGTACCCCAGGAGTTCAGTATTCAGTCCCTCTGTTCCCTTTAGTCTTTCTCTGATCCCTAATGGAAGCATCTGCAGGCTTCCAGTTCTCACCTTCTCTCTCTTCACTATCCTTGTTCTTGCCAGAGCCTTGTTCAAGATGCCCATTTTTCTCCTTTAGATTTCATACAGAATTATTTGTGCACATTTTTCAGGGGTCTGTATGTATATTGTAATTTCTATGTTTTTTAACTGAATCCAACACAGGCAACTTTAATGTCAAAATACCTAAGGCCAGTTATCTGTCAAATTTGAAGTTCTTCCTTCAAAGAATGAAACGTAAGAGCTTCTCAAAAAGTATATATACCCTTTAACACCATTCTATAAATACTCTGATTCATTATGAAAAAAAACACTTCACTAAGCAATTTTGATTGTTATTTTTTAAATTTGACATTTTCACATGGAGAAACCAGCTAGAAAATCTAAGAACAAACAAAAAGAAAACTTAACAATGTCCTTACAATGGGAATTGATGGCTAGTAGTGATCAAGGTGCCACCAGCTGTTTTATTATAAAACAAAAAAAATTCTCTTTAATAGATTCTCAACTTTTTTCAGTTATGTTTTCTAGGATCTTTTACATTAAACTGGTATTACCATTGGTATTAAACAGCTTTTTTCAACCATTATATATAGTTTAGTAATGATTAATAGTGCCTTTTTGTTCCAAAGCATTCTCTGAGTAATTAACACCATTATGTTTGTATGGAGAAGGAATTATTCTTTTTAGGGTTTGGTTGTTGTTTGAGGGTGGGGGTGTGTGTGCAAACCTCACAATAATTATTTGATTTTTTACTGGAATGCCACTTGAAATTTACTGGAATGAGTGGGAAGACTTCCTTTATCAGAAAGAGAGAGAAAACATCAGCATTTAGGGAAAATAATGAGAAGCTCACTGAAGCAAAATATTTGGTGTAAAAAAACCAAACCAACCAACCAAACAAAAAAACCCCAAAAACCCCACAAAAAAACAAAACAAAAAAAAACCACCCCAAAACAACCCACTTGATTAATAAACACCTAAATTAAAAATTTTACTCTTTTCTGACTAGAGAGAGAGTTATGATTAGTTGAAAGACTGGACGTTATGCCTATTACAATGCAAAAATCTCTATGAAGACTACTTTTTATTCTTGAATTCTTCAGAGCTAAAAAATTTGTTCACAACTTGGAACTTTAGGGGTCTCTCAGGATGCAATATGCTTAGGTGTTTAAAAAAAAGTTTCCCTGTGTAAAGGGAAATAAATGTCTTCAGCAAGGTAATTTAAATTTGTTTCTTTAAAAGTGTAATAAATTATTTCTTTCAGTTAAAATTAGTGTATATCCATTTCATATTTGAATGTGTTAACTGCAGTGGCTTTATGCACAATATTCAAGCATTTAAGAACCAACACTTTATTATCACTTTTTATATCACAAATTGTCTTTTCTTGCTGATTTAATCTCATGTGATTAAAATGTTTTATTGGCTTTTTTATTTCTTGTAACAGTTGCATTTTCAAGAAGGATGTGAAACCTAGTAATAGTTTGTTGCTTAAGGTAATCACATGAGTAGTTCTCAATTTCATTTATGTTTTAGAGAAACCTTCAGCAACTTCTGCTTGCTGCAGAACGCTGAAGGACTTGTAAATACTACATGGTTCTTGCTCACTCTTGAAAGCAAGCGCAGACCACTTCAGGATACAATATAGATATAATGTCACATTTTAAAGACCTAGATCTACTTAGTGCACTGGATTTGTCTGGTTTTGTAAGAGGCTGGTGCTTAGATGGAGAAGTACTTGTTTTCAGTCTGAGAAAACTGCTTAGCAGCAAAGCAGTCAAGTGTGCAAATAAGAAGCACCAAGTATATACTCTGAACTGTGAGGCTTTAGCAGAGTTGATTGTATCATATATTCCACTCTGCACCTGTTCAGTGTAGATCAAAAAGAAAAATAACACTTTAGTAAAGGTTCTAAAACTTATGAACAGTTTCTGCTGGAGTTGTTTGAGAAACCAATTGTCAATCTGCCTTTTTTCCATTTCATTCAGGTTCTTAAACCACTCGATGTGAAAACCAAATTCTACAATGCTGAGGTGAGAGCTGCGTGTATTTGGGTTTGTTTTGGTGTGCTGGGTTTATTACTTCACATTAGGTGGTTAGATTAAATTATAAGATCTTCTTAAGTACACATGTTTCTGAGAAAAATACCAGTTCTAAAGGGGAAAAAATTACGTGGTGGGTTTATATAATTTAGTTTAAAAATGGATATACTTTTGATGAAGGGAGGAAGGAGATGATAACTAAGGCAGACTTGTCAGGCCCTTAATGCAATTGACCAACAATTTTGCATTTGTTCTGCTTTCCCATGAACTCAAATACTTTCAGTTATTGCTTGTATATTTAGGTGGTAGAGTACTTACTGCAAGGGAGGTAAATTGTTCACAAAGCAGATGAATAATTTACCAGATTGGGGAAATTGAAATTTAAATTATTGAACAATTTAAAATCAAAATTTAAATTTCCCCAATGTAAATATGACCTCTCTGTTCAATAATTTAATTTTTAGGTTTATGACAGTTATACATAGTGCTTCAAAACTAAATGACCTTATATATGCCTTGTATATTTATTTGGACAGACTTAGGCATGTGTCTGGTTATTTGTGGGTAGAATTTTAACTGAAGGCAACACAGATAGTGGAAACTCTGACAAATTACATATAGTATTCTTTTTATTTGTAGACATTCCCTGTGGATGTATGTATTATATTGGTCTGTTGCAGGGTATAAACTTCCACAGTATCATATTGTATAGGAAATTTCCATCATTATCGTTTACCTGCTTTGTGATAGTGAGCAAGTAGCTTAATTTTGTAAGCATTGTATTCTGTATTGTTTGCATGAAGTTCAGACTGATACTTGGAAAGTTGAGAGCTTCCATTACGAGTATTAAACTTTTTCCATAACACCTGAAATATGGTCAGCTATTACACTGCTAATCATTTGGTTGAAAATTTTCATTAGTATTCTTAAACAGTTTGTTTGAAATAGTTTAAAAGAGAGTGAAGTTGTAGGTGTTTTCTGTTGCAGTGAATAGTAGATGGGAGAAAAAAGACCAAAGTGTCAGTGAGAGGAGAAGAAAATATATGGGATTTTGGTGATTTAAAAAATAACATGTGTTAAGATAAGTAGAAAAATCTTTTGCTCTCCCGTTTGTTCTTAAATAAGCAGATATATGTGCTATGAATTTGCATGTAGAAAAGCAGAAAGTCTCCAAATCTATTGTTCTAATTATTTATCTCCATCATAGTCACACTTGGGGTTTATCATGCAAGGTTATGTCTATAAAGGTGTGAAAGGTATATTTCTTTCCCTTCCTGACAGTATCAATAGAGAAAACAGAAGGGAGAAATAACAGATAAAAATTTCTGCTCTGCAAATGAGGATTCCAGATGCAGTGATCTGTCTTGTTCAGAGTTGTGCAGGAAACATTCCATAAAGATTTTCTCTCTGCTGTGAATGAATAGCATGTAAATTAAGAGACTTGTAATATATAGCATGTAATTTATTTAGAGGGAGGATAAACCAAGGCATAGGTCATAAGAGATTTAAATATCATAGTACAGAGGAAAAGAGAAAAACATTTGCCTAAAAATCATAGAATCATTGAGGCTGGAAAAGACCTCTGAGATCATCTAGTCCAACTGTCAACCCAACACCACCATGCCTACAAAACTGAACACAGTATTTGAGATGCGGCCTCACCAGTGCTGAGTACAGGGGCACGATCACTTCCTCCTGCTGGCCACACTATTCCTGATACAAGCCAGGATGCTGTTGGCCTTCTTGGCCACCTGGGCACACTGCNCCCCCCCAAAAAAAAAAAAAAAAAAAGTTTTAAAAGGCTGCTTCGATATCTTCTGTTGTTCCTGTTCAGGAATTCATGCAACTCCCATTACCATAGTATCTATACTACTGACTGGAAAAAAAAAGGGGGTGTGTGTTGGATTATATTAATTTAGTAATTTTCATTTGCCTAGGAAACTGATACAGTACCATTCATATTTAATTTCTGAAACTATACAAATTGCTGCTGTGTATTGTGACTACAGAAATCCAATTAAAAAAAAACCCTAGATATAAGTCTTTGGTTGGATGTTGTATGTGATACTACATTGCTGTTGAAGCACCAAGACCTTTGTCCTGAGTATTAAGAAAGATTGTTATCCTTGGGAGCAGGGGGGAGAAAAAACATTTGTATGTGTCAGTTATTAGTTAACTAAAGGTCTTTAAAGTTTGGCTAACCAGTTAAACTGTTACCATTAATATTACAGATGTGATGGTATCTATTTATAAAGTCTGTCCATAAAATTATTTTCTCCTAGAAATTATAATCCATAATGTCATTTTTTTCTAAGACAGGGAATCACACTGAACCTTAATCTTCTTGCTTGTTGCTCATATTGCAGTAGCATCCAAATCAAGTTGATCACTGAAATTCGTGCATAGAACGCATGCCCTGTCACCCTAACCTGCTGCAATCCTGAGATTGAATTGCCTGCCCCAGTCTATAGAAAGTCTCTCACTGACTTTGTGTGCCTTGGAAAAAGTTCTGTTCCTGCAAACATGCACAGGGAGACAAATATGCAGACACTTAAGACAACAAAGTTTGCAATTAAAGTTGGGTTTTTGGAATGATGGATATTAAAAAAAGAGTTTTTCCTGATTATGTTATGCCAGACTTTGTTGTGAGCTACAATATTGTAGCTTGGCTAAAACACATTGCCACAGTATTTTTATTCTGAGACCTTACATACATGGATACTTAAAATTATCTGTAAAACAACAAGGACTGTTTTTCCATTTCATATACAACCCATTGCATGGATTTAAATTCAGGACAAACTTTAAACTTGCTCAAAAACTAACACCTTTTTCTAGGGGGGAGGTCAGTTTGTTCTACCATATCTTACCTGTGACTTGTGTGCCCTAGGCTCTACTCTGGGTTGGTTCTGACGCAAAGCTAGTAAACCATGTAACCACACTAGCTATAACTTATTAGAAATGTAGTTGTCATCTTTGTTTGCATCCATTTTTATTTACATTTCTGTCTTACTAATGCTATCTTGTTTAGATGGTGCAAAAAAATGCAGAAATGCATTTTGTTTGAAAGTTACCCTCCTTTTTCTTTAACATTTAACCCTAATTTCTCTAATGTGTTCTTTTTTTATTTTCCCATTAGAGTGACCTCAGTTCTGTGGTAATTTTTATTTATTTTTTTATAAATATGTATGCTTTTTTAATTGCCTATCTGTCTCTGTGCTTGTTGACATTCGTTTAAAAACATAATGGAAAAGCAATGTTTGTTCTCATATCACAAACTGATGTTTTCTTATCTTTATATGTGCAGCTAATCACTTAAATGGTTAGCTCTTTCTTTAATACCCATTGTTGAAACTAGAAGCTGATTATTACAGACTCTTGCTTGTGGGGGTCCTCCTATAAATTACCTCACCAAAATTTGACTAGATTCATTATTTGGAAATGGGAGTTAACCCCTTCTAAAATTTTCCTGCTTTTAACCCATAGAAATGTAGGTTTTACTACAGCACTGCTTGTGTAAGCTGTGACAGAACTTTTCACATCTGGTTGGTGGAGACAGTGGGTTTGAGGAGAGAGCGGCAGTTGAATGTTCTTCTTTCCTTTTGCTAGTTGGAACTGCACTTTCCAACTTCTAACTGCATGTAACAGTTGATGAGTTAGTATGATACTTCTGCAGTCTGATTACATTTTAAGTGTGCCTTGTATTAAAATAAACTACATTCTTCTGAAGTACTTAAGGATTTTCTTTTTTTTTTTTTTAAACCATGTGATATTAAACCAACATAGGAATAACACAAAACTAACTTGCTTTTTCATTATGCTGCTTGTTTTTTCTTTCCCCTTTCAAATTAGCTTTTTCTAAATTTCTGCCTATGGTTGCTGCATTGAAAACAACTAAAATTTGGGTAAATGGGACACTTTGAGCAATGGATTTATGGGATATGAACAGTATCAATTTAAGTGACAGTCAGGTGGTAGTAGTGTTGATTGCTGAGAACCATGTTTTTGTTGGGGTTATTTCCAGCTCCTTCTGCAAGTGTGAGGTCTGTCCATGGAGCTTGCACAGTTTTCATTACTATATATATGCTATCATCTAGTTTGTGTTTAACGTGTTCATAAGACACAACATACAGTTCAGTACCATTCTGTATTTTTGCTTCTAACACAATGCCTTTTGAGACTAAAAATATTTTTACTTTTTTATCCAATTTTTCTTTTGTAATTTACAAGCAGGACTCTCTTTGTATAATGAAGTCATTTATTTATGCTGATTAAAAAGAAACTGTAAGCTTCCTTCAACCTTCCCCTTCTTTGGTTTTGGTTTTTTTTTTTCACTTTTCCAGGGGCTCATATCTCTAATAGACTGAGCCTTCCATAATTATCCTATCCAGAGATTTTAGAGCTGCAAAGTGACATCACTGGTCTGCAGTTCCACAGAAGCAGTGAGGCAAAACCACCTCTTGCTCCATGTTTTTTCAGCTTCTAAAGTTTAAGTCTGTAACTTTCATTCCTGTGCTAGAATTGGTACTTACATACCATCTTCAGGCATTAGCTTCCTTTAATAGATATGTCTTATAAGATGTTTTGAAGGTAGAGCATCAGTTAAATTGTTGGATGCATATGATATTGGTAACCATTGGCATGATGCAGCTGAGTGAGGAGGCTGGGTTTTGCTTTTTAGCCAGTATGTCAATGTTTCATAATCATAATAAAATCCTTAGAGCATGTACCTGAACTATTTTACTTCAGTTAAAGAAAACCACACACACATAATTATTTTTTTTTAATACAGCTTGATGCACTAGTAATCTGGCATGGCATGTCATTGTGCACTGCAGTTCTTTACCATTTATTCTATTTTTTTCTTTTTTTTAATAATACGGATTACAACTTGAGTTGCTATTGAGTTGATAAAAGTCTTGGGAAGTGGTGATCTGATGCGTTACAAATAAGCAATAGCTAGAACATAGCGAAATTATCCCACATCCATTGTTTGGCAAGATACCTGTTGACTAACACTTTTGCTCCTGTTGTTACTGGGATTAAGGTTTTTTCTTGCATTAATTGATTTGATTTGCAGGCATGAACTAAACACAACTTGTTTGTTGTCTTTTTTTTTTTTTTAACAATAGGACTGTCTACTCTTTTTAATAACTACTCACATTTTCATGAACTTGCACTTTTCTTTTTTTTCAGACAGATGAAGTGTTTCTGGAAGCTCAGATTCAGAATATCACTACCTCTCCAATGTTTATGGAGAAGGTTTCTTTAGAGCCATCTATGATGTACAGTGTTGCAGAACTGAACACAGTTGACACAGCAGGGGAAAGGTATGTTCAGATTCAGGCTATTTGACTTTGAAACTCTTTGTGTTATGATTTCACGAGATGTAGGCATTACAGTTAGTGAGTTGTCTGTAACAGCAAGAATTGTACTTCTTTGCTTGATTAAAAAGATCAAATTCCTGTTATATTAGCTGGAAAAGCTGTTACAGTTTTCTTTTTATGGAAACTATTCTTAGAACATTGTAATTCTACCTAGTAGAGAAATCCCCAGTTTAGGCCTCAAATAATTGGTAACATGAGACATGGTAACATGAAAGAAAACATACTACTTCTTCAGTATCTCCTATGTAAAATTTAGCCCACACCTGGTTCTGACTTGATCAGTGTATACGTATTTAGACTTACAGGACCCGTCTGACTTGTCCTTGCTTTCTTCTGGTAGACTGGTAACTGTTTTCCATTGTTCTAATCAAGATCTAGCAAGGCAGCAGTCAAGATGAATTGATGGAACACCCTTATAATCTTAGAATACAAAAATTAGTCATGCTGAAATAAATTGTCATTTAGTGTGAAGTAGTAAAACACCAAATACCAGAAGAATTTTCTACTGTGTTCAGTAAACTGTTGGGGGTACAAAAGCTTGCAATATCTGGGTAGAAGTTAACTTTGGCTGTTTGTGCTTTGCAGCTGCTTGGGTTTTTGGAGGAGGTGATGTTTGGGTGCTTCTTCAGTGGGGGATGAAGTGAAAATTCTGTCGTCTTGCCTGTTGAAGGGTTCACTTGCAGTGTAGTGGAGCATTGTCCTTACAGAGTGTTTGCATCTGCTGTAATGATTCTTACCCTGAACAGGTGTCTTAGGCTCATGATACTGAGATTTCCTGGGAGGGAACCAAATAGCAGAAGTAAAATTACCAGCTTTGTTTAAATGCCAAGATGCCAGATAATAAATTACAATGTAGCAAAGCAGATTTCCAGCTCAGTTCTCTCTGGCTCTTATGAATAATTTTTTTTTTCCCCTTGGTCCTTAATGCTACGTAAATTCGGGAATTGTTTGCTGTTGGGGGGGGTGGGGGAAATCCTACATGTTTTGCCATTAATAAAACACACACACAGAGTAAGACTGGTGGCATGGGGAAAAAAGGTTGGGTTCTTAAGTATTCCTGAAAATAACTGTTTAAATTAAGATGCAATGTTTTTTTCTTTTAGTGAGTCTACTTTTGGCTCAAGGACTTATTTACAACCTATGGATACCCGTCAATACTTATACTGCCTAAAACCAAAGCAAGAATTTGCAGAGAAAGCTGGAGTAATAAAAGGTGTAACAGTGATAGGCAAACTAGACATTGTATGGAAAACTAATCTGGGTGAACGAGGAAGGCTGCAAACTAGCCAGCTCCAAAGAATGGTAAGCTTAACTTAAGCGTCAATTTAACTTGGCATCCACTACTAAGGCAACTCAATGAACAATTTAATAATTGAAGGGAAAAGTTCAAGCCACTTAATTTCTGGACCTCATTCTGAATTCACATGTTTCTATACATATTTGAGAATGTTATTTAATACATTTGGTCAATGACGTGTGGAAAAAACAATATTCTGAGGGACTGTAGTTGAATGAAAGTATTCTTGTTCCTTTTAGTCATGTGAATGGCAACATTTTTTGTTTTCTTGAGGATTTGTTTTCTGGCACATAATATGCCTCTTTCTTTTTTTCACAGCACTGAACAACATAACTTAATGGGTTGCACACTTGAATTGCCACAATCAAGTAACCTATGTAGTGAAATACATTGGTTAGAATAAAATGAACTTCTTGGATGCTATTTGCCAACAAACTGAAAAGCTCTGACAAAAGAACTCTTTTAAATATGCTAACTGTTGACACAGAAGTCTGCTGCCTAATTCATACAGATGTTTTAGCTTTGAGTAACAATTTTTATGTGTATGATAATACTGTTTCTTTCACATCCACAGTTTAGATTGAAACTATTCTTTTCTGGTTGATTTAGAAATTGTACACGAATTTTAAGTAGTAATTATTAGCTTGCTTAAGTCAGTTGCACAGCCTGTCTACTCTAATGCCTAAACCTGACTTGCATCTTTTGAATTGAGGATGGTGTAATATGGGAGAGAAGTAAAAAAACTTTGACAACTGAATCTTAGTCTGAGTTTACGAAGCTTGTAATTGGGTTTCTGCCTCTATCTCTTCCCCTGCCTCCATCTTCTAGTATATAGAGCAATTCTGTAGGGATATCACATTGACTTGGAACTAGGCAAGCAAACCTGGATCCTGGAGGTTCACAGCAAGTCACTAAAACTTTCTCTTTGTTTTTAATTGAGGTGTTAAGTATCTGTATAAACCCATCAAATTAGAAACTGCCCTTTTTTTCTAAACTTAGTTACTCCTGTTACTTTGAAACCTGTTGCTTGTTTTTTTTAACTGGTTTAGACCTTCTCACCTGCTCTGATCCTGTCTTGATTTGGGCAATTGCTGCCAAGTTTATTCTATAAAATACTGCTTTTATTGTTTTGGGATTTTTTTGGTTGGGTTTTTTTTTTCTTATTAGAGCTCTCTTAAAAGAAGAGTCTAACATTGTGGCAAACTACCTGTTGTTTAGGGAACTGGGTATAACTTTTCTAGTAGATTCCTTCCTGTCACCCAGCACAGCTGAAAATGTGTGCCTTTTTCCAGTGCTGGATAATTACTTCTTTCTTGAAAGGTTCCGAACTTACGTTGCTCAACTGGTCTGAAGTCTCCATCGGTTTGACATCCCTCTGCTCACTCTAACGTCCCATTTAATACACGTTCTAGAATGTCATCTGTCTTCAGTTTGTAACGAACTGTATGTGACTAAAACATGTTCCCCACCTGTCAGTCACTGGTTTTCTGGACCTCTTCGGGAATATCAAGCTGTAAACATAACTTTCACTGTAGCTTCCTTCTATCAGCAGAATTGGAACTTGTGTCACAACTAAGCCTTGTCAGGAAGGACAAATTTTTCCTTTGTTTTTTTCCTTACGATCTATCATTTGTGGGGATTGAAAATGTAAAGCTCTCTATCTGCAGGTTAGTCTTGAATCAGCCCTGGTTGGTAGTAACTAGGATATTTATCCTAGGTTTGTTAGTAGACCATGTGAAATGTTGACAGAATTGGACAGTTGACAAGTGGTCATATCATGTCTTTCTAACTGGTGGCAATTAATTATTTTGGCAGAGGCTTGGAGGACTGAAATGGTAAGGAGAAAGAACAATCTCTTATTTCTTAGGATGTGGAAACAGTGGTGGGTTTATGCAGGAAAACTATACTTGCGTTGTCCATAGTATATCTGTTATCTGCCTAACAGAGAGGTTTTAGAACAAAGCTGAGCTTCTCAGGAACTGTATATGGGTATTCAAACTTTAAGGATGTGAACTAACTGAAAAAATTAGTAATGAAAATCATCCTTGTCTAATGAATTGTTAAACCTATCAAGAAGGTGGTCATTGGTAGTGGATGGAGCAGTGCTGTGATTTGGGTACAAATCAAAAGCATGAAGAGTCCATCTCCTTTCTTCAAATTCCTCTTATTCCAAGCTTGTTGTAGTAAATGAAAACTTGTGCAGTACAGACTTCAGCTTTACCATCCAGCATCTGAGAATATACATTCTTGTACCTTCTCAGGCTCCTGGTTATGGTGATGTAAGGCTTTCTTTGGAGACGATACCAGACACCGTAAATTTGGAAGAACCTTTTGACATTACATGTAAAGTAACAAATTGCAGGTAATGATGTCATGTGATTCTTGTGCTTTTTCCTGAGTCGGTATGTAGTGGCTGTCTTTGTTTCATTTTTCAATACTTTCTTCTGAAACAACTCATACCTGGTCTTTACGATGAGCTATAGCAACATGAAACTACTTGAAACACATCTTTTGGGATACAATGATTTTAAAAATCCCAAAAGTACAAGCAAACAAAAAAAAAAAAAAACAACCCTTCCATCATGATCTGTTAATACTATTTGAAGTAGGGGATGGCCAAAAATCTGTAGTGGAATTCCATGGAACTGGCTGCAGTATCATTTAAGATTGCACCCCATATGTAAATTACAAATCATCTTAATTCTTCTTAGTTAGTCCGATTAACAAAATGAGTGTGTATATCAGATTTTTTTTTTAACTACAAGTAATTTTATCATTATAAACGATGCCATTGTATCCAGTCTGCTTTTACTGATGGTTCTGCACCATGGCTAGAATGCCTGCTAAACATTGTCACTGCAGTCTTTTGTATGTCTTTATCCATGTTTTGCCTTGATTTGTGTTTACACTAAGATCTACAGTAGCCCTTTTTAAAGGGGTTGCGAGAGTGACATTTAAATAAAGTAATTCTATATAGAAGTTGAAGCCAGGGACTAAAGCATGTATCTGGTCTGCAGATACTTCTCATGAAAATCTTGTACTCCATCCAAAATGTGAGCAGTTATTATGCCATCCAGTATTGCTAAACCTGTGAGAGGACACATGTCGGACAAAACTATATGCAACTGAATTACTGCCCATCGCAGTAAAACTTGCTTGCCACCTTAGAATTATTTATAAATGCTTGATTAATAGTAACCTGAATAACAATCAAGCTTTTACATGTCGGCAATCCTTGAATGCTTAAAAAAACCACCCTACAGGTTTATTCTTGTTTTGTCATTTTCCTCTAGCAGTGAAAGGACTATGGACCTGGTTTTAGAAATGTGCAATACTAATTCCATCCACTGGTGTGGAGTTTCAGGAAGGCAACTTGGAAAACTGCACCCAAGTTCATCTCTCCATCTTGCACTTACATTGCTGTCTTCAGTGCAGGGATTGCAAGTAAGTCTTTATAGCATAGTTTTGTTATAAAATAGCTGTTTTATAAGCTTAGTAATTCTTTCTAATAACAACTCTTATAAATATTTTCCCTTTCTAGAGTGTCTCTGGCTTAAGACTCACTGACACATTTTTGAAGAGAACATATGAGTATGATGATATTGCACAAGTCTGTGTAGTTTCTTCAGAAGTCAAACAAAGCTGAAGAAAAATTCTGTATTTCCGCTGGGCTTCTTGTTTTATTTTTTTTGACCAACTTCTTGATGTTTTTGCAGCCAAATCACATTACAATCTGTACAGACAAAACCAAATCCCTACATATCTATTAACGTAACTATGTTTATTTAATTCCTCTGAGCATTTTTGAATGTTTTAAAAATCTTTTGAAAGCATGAATATACGTTTTATCTACTGAAAATAAAGCCTTTGAAAAAGTGTAGCTCTAGCAAATTATATTGCATGAACATCACCTTGGCGCAAGGGGGTGCAATTGAGATGAAATAGTAGCACACTGTACTTACTTTTTCTGGGTCTAATTATTTTTAAAATGTTTAAGCAGTTCTAAAATTGTCTTGTGTTTCTGACAAAACTGCTTTAGTTTGAAGAAACTGGCCTTTTACAGACAAGTTCCTGGAGTCCAGACCCCTAAAAGAAATACTTTGGGGTACCTGGCATGGCAGTGTATTTGTGTGGTACACGCATAGCCATAAGAACTAGAGCCTGATAAAGATGAGAGAGAGCAGCTGGCACTGCTGAGGCGCCAGCCGCTGGGAAGCAGAGCATCAGCCAAAGAACGGGCTGGTCATGGCTCAGCCTTCGGACGGGAGCAGTACAGCAGATCTGTCCCCACTAGCAGCAGTCTTGTGCAGAGCTGTGCATCCCTGCACCACAGGGCATACTGTGAACAGGCATGTTACTTCCCAATTAGTAGGGAACTGAAAACTAAAACTCGGGCATTTTTTTTTATTGCTAAACTGAGGCGGTGCAAATATTCTTCCCATCCCAGAGGCATTTAAGTAGATTTTTAGGAAAATGAGGAGAAAAACCCTGTGTGGCTGTGCTAGATCAAGTTTTCCAAAGCATATGCAGGAAGGAATTCAGGATTTGGTTAAGCATTGAAATATACTTCTCCCTAGCTTTGTTTTGACAAAAGATGGAAATATTTTTGGCTGAAATACCTAAGGACACCCAAAGGTAGCCATTTGATACAGAAAATGGTGACTGGCTTTCCTAATTTAACGTTAGTTTAACATTAGTTAAACTAGTGTTGAAGATTCTACTTAGTGGCTTGTCGTATTTCTCAGCTGACATATTGGCACTCAGCAGCCTCAGTTCGTTTTGACAGTATTTTACTTAAGGCTTTCCTGTGTATAAAATCTTTGTGTAGAATTCCATTTTAAAATACTGGATAAATTTAGGACCAGCTTACTGAATTGAGCAAATAAACCCGTACAAGAAAAACAAAACAAACAACACACAACTAAATCTGGCACATTCAATAAAATGCAGGGCAACCAACATAAACAGGTATTTTAAAGAAGGAAATTTACCTGTTATGCTAGATATATCAAAAGACTAAAACAGTAAAACCACAACTATCCAGACAAAAAAAAGGTAAATAACTTTATTTCTAATCTATTTTCAAGTTAAACTGACAGAAGTTAAGGAGATGTAACCATATGGTAATAAGAGGTAGGGGAGATACAGAAATGGTGGACAAGTTGCGTTTTGCCAGTATGACTTTCTGCAGCCCTGAAACAGTGTATGAATCCAAAGCTGCAGACTTGGTTTGTTCTCAGTATGAATGAGTGATTTTACTTTGTACTTGTTACAAAACCAAAACTGCAACTGAAACAATTTCTAGGCTGAATATTTCATTTGGTGTCTTTATGATCAGGCATAGTTAGAAGAATATACTTCCATGCAAGCAAGTTACAGGAGTTTACAATGGGAGTGCAGAACACTTTCTTCTCTAACAATTACCACACTGATGGAACAGTAATGATACAAAACCAATTAGGTGTTAAATGCGTATTTGCTCAGTTGAATGATAAACTGCAATTGACCTTAAATTAAAGCAGTATTTACAGGGAATGTGGTTTACCACTTGGTCTAGCAGGATGAAAAATTCTAGTGTGAAATAAAGTGCAGTTACTACACAGGAAAAGATTCCTTCTTCGCCCTGTGATTAAGACATATGCATGACCCTGTGAAACAATCTAGCCTATTCAAGGCAAAATAGATTTTAGCATAAATGATCCCTCTGTTCCTGGTTTCAATGGACAAGCATGTAATGACAGCTCCTGTTATTGGTTTCACTGGGTTTTATTTAGGCTATAAAGCCCTTTCTTTTAATATACAAGAAACAAAGAATGTTTACAAGTTAAGTAGTATGCCAGTTGTAGCAAATTCCTAAAGGGTTAGCTAATGCCATCAATGTTTTAATAAATACTCTGTTTACATATTATCTGTACTGGAGTAAAACCTAAACATGACAATATTATAGAATGTGAAAGTTACCAGTCTATAAAGATGATTTCAAGAGTAGTTTCCAGATAACTAACCAATGCTGCATTCCATTTAACATTGGGGATAGTTCTCCCATAAATCCAGCAAGCTATAGGGCTTGTACGTGACAGTACTTCTACAGCCAGTCTGTGAATATTACTGTATTTTGTAGTTCTTAAGGAACTGACAGGAGGTTCTTGATATTCTTTCTGTCCTAAAGCAGAAAGGTAACTGTGTGAAGATGCTGTCACAAAGTAAGGATAAACTTGAGTGGGAGAGAGACTGCAGTGCTGTCCAGTCCCCTCTGGATTTATTGGTTCCCCTTATCAGTTAGTAAAACACACTTCGAGCAGCTGAAAATATGGAAGAGAAAACTAAGAGGAACTGTGAAGTTTAACGGACAGGAGAGATACGCTAGCAGCAGCGCTTCTCCTGACACAACATACTACGCCAAGCAATGTTTCTACAGTAGTGCTAGCACCACCTACAGCCTCCACCCATCTTTCTTGTGAATGATATCCTGTCCTGTTAAATGTAACTGAACTTAAGTAGCTGTTTTCTTGAATGGATTAGATGCAGGATCTGAACTACCTCTGAAAAAAAGATCCTGTTAAGAATTTTCTTTGTTGTCATCAGATGTTAAGTCAGAATCTGTTTCTTGGAAATGTATTTACTGTAAAGCTTAAGTATCTCTACAGCCTCAAAAAGGCAGCTACAGCAACTTACATAGAGAATTTTAAAAGCAAATTTTAAAAGCATTTTAGTGCTATGTATAGGCAAGCTCTATTGAATAAAGCATGAAACATCTTAAAGTTGTGCAAGGTGCTCTATAAAACTTTACCTCCTTATTCAGTATTTAATTTTTGTGTTTTCTCTAGTTCATTTCAATTCTCCTTGGATCCAGCTGCATTTCCCACGCCTCATGCAACAGATGCACAACTAACATTTGCTAGAGTCAAGTACATGACTTATCCCCAAATTTTGCATTTGCTTCTACTTGAGATGAACTTTTTTGACCACAAGATGAAGCAGATATAATGTCTGAGGTCTAGGAATTCTGTGTATTTCTCCATTTGGGAGTCTGTTGTTAACTCTTCCACATACCTTCTCCAGTCTAACTGGCCAGCACAGATCACTTTGTCTTAAGAATCAAAGCACGTTCCTCAAATTAGCTTTGATACACAAAGAGGAAAGCATGAATGTTGAACCTCCCTGGAGTAAAAACAAATGTACCTTGTACCAGAAAGCAGGCTGAACAGTAAGCAGAATGGAAAAAGTTAACATAAGAAAAATACAGAAAAGCAGTGTCTCTGAAAGAGTAAGATTAACTGAGCAAGAAAAGCCAAGGTAGGAACAGAAATACTATAGAGTGGAAAAATCTTTATTGGCCATATAACCATCACTTAATATAGATATGTGTAATGAAACTTAAAAATAAATCTGTAATTGTTTAAACCAGTGATTTACCACACAAGAATAGAAAGAGAATCCTGCTTTCTAAGGCAGTTATTTTTTGATAAACTTCCAGTACTAGTTATTTGTACAGTCACAGGATCAGTTTTAGCTTATTACAGTTAAGAATTTTAAGCTTATGTCAAATACTGCATACATATGAAATGTAACACAGTTTGCCATGCCTAGGAAAATGTGCCATAATGCTGACCTCCAGGGCTACCATCATGATTTGAGGGTATACATGGCAGTAGAAAAGCCTTAAACTTCTTAATACTCATTCCTTCCCTAAGCCAAGTTCCATTTTGGTTTCTGTGTATTATCCTGCTCAGGATTAGTGTCTTCTTTTTCTCTACGGTTTGTGGTACTCCTTCATATGCAATCATCTCCCTCCTTCCTGCCCAATGAAGTTGAAAAATATTTTGTGTTACTAATGACAGCCCCTCCACAGGCTTAAAGGAAAGACACTCTATACTCCAACACTGATTTATGTTCATTCTAAAAAGGCACATCAAATGGGCCTATTGTTTCAATATTTGACAGGGAGTATAGCCATAATGATTTTCAACATAAGAATAATGTGCCTTTTACACTAGGATTTTAAAATTAAGCTGTTATGCAAGGTCAGCCCGCTACAGAACTCCTCCCCACTCCGTAGCCCTGGAGATCAGTCTAATGTACATACTGAAAATGAAAATGACCTGTACTTAGGGATTTTAATAAACCACCTATTTAGTGTATTAATTTTCAGAGGAGTAACTATACATAAATGATATGTTCCAAGTTATGTGCAATAGATCTGTTTAACAGATTTATTCTTGTTTGCAAACACGCACAAATAATTTTGTCTTCTATTCAAGCAGAAGAGTTACAATGGTGCTTTTGCTACTAACTATGGTATGCATTTTGGGGTTATATACCGTTCCAATTCACATGCCTCCTTTAAGTCAAGAATGCTCTTCAGTGCTGCCACTGAAAGATCTGCTCCGGACATGATTTCTCAGTTGCTCTATGAGCTCTGGATTCTGTTGCTGTATCTGTTGTGCAAACTGCTGCCCCCTGCGTTGAACAGTTTTAATTCAAATCAACAAGTGAAAAAAACGGACAAGCAGCATTTGTAAGAAAAGAGGATATCCTAATACAACTGAAAGGTGCATTATATGAAAGTTAACACTAATGATAACTTGCTATAAGATATTTGTAGTACTATGACTTTATTCTAGTTAAAAGTCTCTCCAAGCAGGATTATCATCAGATCTTCATTTTCATTCTTTAGGACTATTACTTCTACTTGATAGCATGGAGGAAAAAGTATTATCTTACTTGCTGAAACTAAAATTTAGCAACAAATCTCCTCCAGTGATTTGCTCTCTTCTTTTTGCGAGGATCCATTCTAGCTGTTTAAGATAACTACTCTGGTAGTTGAAGCGCAACCTTGTATTGGTTGTTCCAGAAATACAGTGTACAGCTGTCAACTTGTACTTGTGAGCAAGATGTCATTAGTAGCAGGTAAGCATACAATTACACCTTTAGGTCTTGTATGACTGAAGTAATGATGGATCCATCTCCCTAACAGTTGTAGCTTAAGAGTTAAATCAATAGGTGAGATTAATTCCGTGTAAAAAGATAAGCATAACATCAGTTTACTAGAAAAAACAAGTAAACCACATTATTTCATGAATAGCCTGGCATGGCTTCTCTGTAACTTCTGCCTTTTACCCAAGCAGCAAATTGTCAAGACACTTTTAAACCACAGTGCAGGTTGAAAGAAAGCCACCATTTTCATAGATCTACGTGTAGTACATAGTTTTTGCGAAAACAGCCCTTGATTTTGAGGGGGCATATTCCCATCTGTGATGTGAATTATAAATTACTTTCACCCTGAAAGGGTAAAACTTAAACATAGTTTGAAACAGGCTAGAATGCTGAAATAAAGTGAAATTGTGCACTCTTTAAGAGGTCTTGCCATGTACGCAAATAACATGTTTTTGCACAGACTCTTCCAACTTGGGTCCTGTTTTTTGTAAAAGCTACTCCTCATTCTACTGAGTTCCCTGAAGCCTTCCTGGGTCTAAATGGAGGGATGCCAGAGCAGAACTTGTTGCAACCTGCACTAGGTAAATCTGTAGCTTCTCTAACTAGTGTGTGGGATATCAGGTAGTAAATTTATCAACACAATCTGAAAGCACATGCAGGAGTACTTGAAGATTTAAAGGAGCATTTAGAAAGCAAACAGTGTATGAGAACCAGAAAGTGAAACTGAGCACCCAGTTCAGCCATTCCAATTGATGGAAATATACAAAGCAAACAAACAAAATAGTGGAAAGTAAGTCTGCAAGTTCTCAGTTTTAATAATAATCAGGTATACAATGGGGACAGGCCACAGTATAACTGGCTAGACAGGAATCCTTTTAAATAGATGTTGCACAACAACAATGATGCTTCTACAAATATAATGGCTAAAACTCTGCAATTCTTAACTTACGCGTGGATCAGGCTGGACAAATCCGACAGGCCACCAACACCTGCAGCAGGGCCACCAATGGCATTTGACATCATCCCCGACATCCTGGAACAGTTAGCACAGTGTTGGCATTGGGATATGCAGGGACCTTTACAGTAAGCAATAAACCGTAGTTCTTTTTTGGATTCCTGGGATGAAATAAGCTGCAAGAGGAAGAAACTGCAGTAGTTTTATTTACAGTAAGCAAAAATAAAATTACACTTTCAGGAATACAGTACTATCTGCCTTTTCTCTTATTAATCCAAACCCCTAAAAGACATTTGTTTTAATGGTATTCCATTACAATACTTACAGTTGTTGAACTTGAGGATTCTGCATTAAGCTTGCTGCCTAGAATAGACAATATATAGCTGAAATTATAACACATTTACTACTTGGGTATCACTGAGGAAAATGTGGGAAAAAAAAAAACCAACCTCAAAACGCATACTGTATTCTGTTTTACTACAAAATTAAGCTAAGTTTATGTGCACAGAGATACGGGGTCCCCAGCAAAAAGAATCATTACAGGAACAGATTTCAAGGATATGAAGCCGAGACAATTTGTTCTATGTTAGATAAAAAATAGTGGTTACAGATTCAGACATGACAAGACGACATTAAACATAAAAACCCAGTACCAGAAAACTAAAAAAACCAAACCAAAGCCCAACAAACAAAACCAAACCCAAAATTAACTTAAGACTTCCAAGGACAAAGGTTTTTCTGTTGGGCTTTTTGGAGAAAGGTCTGCATTTCATTGATTCTCAGCCTGGATAAATCAGTTTTGCAACTACTAGGTACTACTAGATATAAACTGTTAAGATTACAGCCACAAAATATTGCAGACTAAACCAGAGTATGGACTGACTTTGTAGCATGGTTTTGTGGTAACATGTATCTTCTGTCGTAATTGCATACCTCTTTTACTTTGTAGTAAGCATGAGGTTATTTAAATTCCTCCTTCATAAGATACCTGAAGAATTATATTGTGTTTACTGTAGTGTAAGTGTGTATGTGGACAGATACTATAGAATAAACCAGGTAACGTTTTAAAGTTAGTAACATAATTCCTACAGAAATCAGTGTCTGTATGAATACAAGACCAACAGGCACAGTGCAGTATCTGCACTCTCTTACTAAAGGTACTAAAAACCCCGTATATATGTACACAACATTCATTTTATTGATCAATATATCTGTCTATACATATAACTTAAAAGTAAATCAACTGTTTTTTCTAGTCTACAGTTGGATATACAATGCCAAATTCAGGTCACTTCGATAGGTAATACAGGGTTTGGGTTTTTTTTTTTCTTTCTTCCATCAGTAACAAGTCTGATCTGGGTTAGGGGCCAAAATTGCAGGCTAGAAGTAACTTTCTCAAGGTCAGACAGAAATTCAAAAACAAAACAACTACACCACAGCAAAATAATTCATTTGTTCCTGGCTGCATGCCCTGTGTTCCATCCACTTGACCAGGCATCTTCTGGAAATAATGCAAAAAATCCTTTCCCCATAGTTAGCTCCATATCAAAGAGTAGATCTTTGTCTCTAAATGCATGCAGACTGTCTGAGCAAGTCACATGGCCAGTGAATTGGTACACAGCGTTCCAGTGCTATTTAATCACTAATGCCATCGGAGAACTCCCTCAGTTCCTCCTTCCTACCATCTCTATTATTCGGATGATAGTATCAGACCAGATGTATTGATCTCCCTTGCATGCAGTGCATTTCCACACAGAAGCACCAGTTGACATGTCCTGTCCTACTGAGGCTACCAGGGGACAATAAAGTTTTAACCAAGTTCTTAAAGGAAATAAGTATTTTTTTGCATTTTTTTCCCTCCAAATTCCATTCTTCAAAGTTAATTAATACCATTTAGCTAAGAAAGCCATGCATGGATAAAAAATACTGAGGGACAAAACCGCAATTTGCCATTGTATTGGAAGTAAAGGAATGCACTGTATGCTACTTAGAGTCATTGTCTGCACATCTTATGAAGTTTTCCACACTTAAGGATGTCAGGGATAATTTGAAAGAGTAAGAACAGAAAGGTCTCTTGTGTAGTTCTCCCCAAGCAGAGTTACTTTAGTCTTGGGTAGACTACATCTGAATCCACTGCTATTCACTTAAGAGGTGACTGCTTTGTATTCATTGTAACTGCTATGTGGAGAATAGAAAAGAAATTTTCACCACAGTGTTGACAAGTGTATTACTATCATGCCATCTATAAAAACAGCTTAGCTAATCTATGCATGTTGTTGTCATAAGTAAGATAGAATCGACTGGCAATAAGATGGGCATTATAGGAGATATATGCTTCACTTCTCGTTTTGAGTGTAAAATGACTGAGAAAAGTTTAAATTCAGTATAACAAAATCATTGCCATTACAATAAGCATTAAAATTGTGTTATTAAACAAGAGTTGTTCTTAAAACTTCAGTTTTAAAAACAATATAATGTAAAACTTGAAATATACTCACCATACTAATAAAGGCAGGATTGTTTATCAAGCTTGCCATGTCAAAACTCAGTCCTGTTCCAGTCTACAAACAAATTGCAATTTAAGATAAATTTACCTACAAAATCTCAATTAAAACTATTGCAAATATATAGATACAGAGCTCACTTACAGGACTGGACATGTCTCTTAGTTTCTGTTCTGCTATTTTCAAATTTGACTTATAAGAGTCATTCTCTGGATCAAGATCCAGTGCTTTTTGGTAACTGGTAACTGCTTCTTCATACTTATTCACTGAAGTCAGCGCCAACCTAATATGAATATAGAAATCCTGGTTAGAACATAAATGACCATCAAAAGATTATGACACATTTTCTGTTCTAAGTAAAACATTATCTCACAACTGATTTTTAGCTTGAGCACTAAGTTAAAGCAAATTTTGCTATTATGCTACTACTGCTTAGTGGAAGTATTTGTTTTTGCAGAAGAGATGATCCCTCAAGAACTCATCTTGCATTGTCTTTTTCATATCTATGCAAGTTTCATTAAAAACTCCTTGGCATCATCAAGTGATTTAGTCTGTATTTGAGAGCACAAGCTGGATCCAGCATCAATGACTTTTTGCATAAGCTCAGGAATTCCTCCAAGTGTTTCCTCCAGTGCTTTTGATCTAAGATATCATTGAGAAGGATACACGGGTAAGTAGGGCAAAGATACTCTCAACGTGAGTTCCCCAGCTTCAAGAAACCAAATACCGGAACCACAAGTTTCAGCATAATAGATTTTTGTCTTAGGATCAGTGCAAGGTTCTCCTTTCGGATCTTCTACTTCAACTGCTTGAGAAATGGGTTATACAGGATAGTAGTTAACATCTGTAAGATGCTGTAGGAAACCGCTGTATCAGGGAAGTCTGCTTAATGTATTGAAAAAGATTCTTCTCCAGCAGCTCAGGAGAGGACAGGACAGATCTACTACTTTTGAAACAGTTATTTCTTTTCAAACTCAATCAGCTACTACATGTAAAACATCATCTTTCTTTAAGCTATTCCAGAAGTCCATCTGGTTGCAGTTTCAATTCTATCTTCTACTGTATTTTCAATTTATACCGAGCACAAAACTAAACTGATTTTTTCCAAATTTTGTGAAAGATCCATGTAACCTGCATTCAGCTATTTAGTACTCCAACCCCGCTTTGGTAGGTGCTGAGCTGCACAGACTGGATTGATAAGCCTGTGCTAATGCCCACTAACAGACCTCAGTCTTTTATCTCAAGCAAGGGAGCTCAGTGTGTTAGATACATC
>VZTL01070919.1:0-19155 GCA_013400535.1 Scopus umbretta
CGGGCGCCTCGGGCATCGCCCCCGGGCGGCGAGCCGGGGCGGACGGCCCCGGCCTGGGCGCCCCTCCGAAGTCGAAGGGAGGCCGCGTTTCGTCTCGCCGGCAGCCCGGCCCTATGCATTTACGTCCTGCACTGCTGAGCGGTCTGATGGCTTGTCATGGGTGTTGCAGCTTTGCAGGCACACATGCCGACAGCGTGCATGAAGCCCTAAAGGTCCTTCTGCCTCCGTGCGCAGCCCGAGTCTCTGTACACAGCGGTCGTATGAAGGCTTCCGTCCTTTTACTTGAAGACATACCTCAGCAGTGTAGTGCCGCTTCATTTATTTTCTTATAAAAACTATGAATGGTTTACTTATTTCTTATATCACAAACTTCTAAACGTTTAGCTGAAGGAGGTGAAAAGCAGTGCTTCGTTCTGAGGTATGGAAGTGCCTAATGAAGAAGGGAGATGCGTGCAAGTTCTCTTTGGCGTGGATGCCTTCATTCTGTGTGTGGGGAAAGACATGGGGACAATGTCTGTCTCTCTGGGCTCGCTTATCTGCTTGAGGTGGACCTGGAGGTAGTTTTAGAGAGAAATCAAGACTGCAGAAACAGAACCTGGGGTGAATTCAGACGTGATAACTTAAGATAGAGGTTGAGGCGTAAGGTTGGCATCACCTGGGAGTGGGTTGTGAAGGCAGTGATACCTTTGCACGTTTAGGCAGAGAAGCAAGCTGCATGTTTCAGGTCTATAGAAATAAAAATAAAAGAGGAAAAGCCTGAATCAAAGTAAAGAGAAGACAGAGAATTTAAGAATAGATGGATGGGTAGTAAATAACCTTACATGTGTTGGCCTTAAGAACAAGTGGGTGATGATCCTGAAGCATGCTGGTATTATACTAACTAAAAATAAACACAAATGAAAAGGTAGAAGGTGTTATGTTTAGTTTAAGGACATGCTTCATTGAGTTACAGACTATGGACTAGTTAAAGATCAGTTCAAGCAAAGGCAATGTTTTTTTGGCTGTCTGGTTGAGAAGAATGATCCTTCATACTTTTAAGATGTACTAAGGTATTTCAGATGGGTGGGGAGAGCTAGGCAGGTGTTATTGACAGTTTGACTTAAATTTCTCCGAGCTGGGTACTTTTTACCTAACTGGAGTGTATCAGAGAAGATTATGCAGTCTGCATAACTTTACACTTCAGTGATTTTCCTATTATGGTATCTTCTAGATTCTGTGTCAGTCAAAATACAAATTATTGGAGCATTTCCTGATCTTTAAAACACTGGAAAGTATCATATGTTGACTTTGTCTCTTTCTGACAGCACAGGAATGATTAAATCAATGTCCATGGCTTCCAGGTTCTAGCTAACTGAGAACATCAACAGTCAGTAAGCTAAGTGATCATAAGGGACTGTCCTTTTATAGTGGAGTAAGACAGGAAAAGAGTAATGTATTTAATAAAGTATATGTCCCTGCTGTTGAGAGTGTCTGAAACTGTAAGTTTGTGTTCTAGATCCTGGTGTACCTAACAGGTTGCAAGCCAAGGTTATGAGCTAGTGAGACTCTGAAGGAGAGGCAGTGCCTCTCTCCCACCTGTAAAGACTGGTATGAACTGAAAGGTGCTCTGATGTGTATCCCTGTTTTTAGTTAATCTGAAGCAACTAATTTGAGAAAAAGTACTCAGAACTTCACCGCTTTCTTCTGTAGTAAAGTTCAGTTTTACAAATGAGCTAGGGAATGGATAACAAAAGATCATTTCTTTGGCTGAATGTGGAACAATATGTCAAAGGAATGATTTAAGAGCGTGAGAGAAGGAAAAAGAGGGGAGAGGATCTTCATTCTGTCTGTATATTGGTGTGTAGGGAATTGGCTCTGACTCTTGAATGCTGGAGCATTTTAACTGAGGATATCAGCATTGCTGGGAATAGGGTTTATTGCTCTCTGAACACAGATGGGAAGGGATCCTTTGGGGAAGCCCTCTTGTAATCTCTTCAATCTTGCACTATTGCAACACAATAGACTGTTACTTTACCAGGACTTAATTACACCTCCTGTTTGGAAATGAGGATTAGAGAGCTTGACAGAAATTTTAATAGGCTGGATTATTGTTTGGGCTGTCTTGCATTGATATATTATTTCCTTTTATCAAGTTCCAATTTTTTGAAGCTTGCAACCCAAATTAGATGAAGGAAGAAATAGCAGTAACAGTTCCCAGGATGAAGGTCTGTGTGGATGCATAAGACAATAATATATACTTCTGGAGAAGCATAGTGCTTGAGAAGTGCAGTTTTTTGAGTGGACTTGATTATTGTATTGTTTATTCTCTTTTGTTCTGCTGATGGATCTTATCTACTCCCTCACAGAATTAGGAGTCTGTATAAAACCTGACAGTGGATCAAATATAAATGGCGATTTATGTAGGATTTTGGATGCACAAAAATGGCACTTACTAGAACCAACTTCTTTATCTGATGGATTGTATTTGAGAGGCTGTGTGAGCTTACTGAGCTTTAAGATAAAGAGGGAAGAGAAATGTTAATGGATTGGTCACTGCCTTTGCTATTCTGTAAGTAATAGACACAATTTAGATCATGGAAAATGTGTGCTCTGTGACTTGCATTGTTTTTCACAAAGGATACATAGATGAAGAAGAGTCTTTAACCTAACTTAGAATTGTTAGGCACTTGTCCAGTTTGTATTACGTTTCTCTCCTTCAGAACCAGGACTCAGCAGCAGTAATAAGATTCGTGCCATGTAACACAAATCTCTGTTTGAGCTCTTGCTTCATTAGCACTCCCATAAAAGATTGGGTCAAAACTGTTACGTGCAGGTGCGGTGGGTTAGCCTTGGCTAACACCAAATGCCCACCCAGCTGCTCAGTCCCCACCCTTCCTGAGTGGGGCACGGGCAGAAAATAGGATGAGAAGACTCATAGTTTGAGATAAAGACAGGGAGTTCACGTACTAATTACTGTTGCAGGCAAAACAGGCTTGACTTGGGGAAAATTATTTTAACTTCTTGCTGGTTAAAATAGATTCAGATAGTAAGAAACAGAAAGACAGATGTGAAGGCAACACTTTTCCTCCCCTCTTTCCCAGGCTTCACTTGACTCCTGTGCCCCTCCCTGCGTGGCTAGGGCAGGCAGAGGGGTTGCAGTCTGAGAGGTGGTTTCTTTCTGCTGCTTCTTCCTTCTCCTGTTATTTCTCTCTGCTCTGACGTGGGCTCCCCGCTGGCTGCAGTCCTTCAGGAAAAAAAAAAATCTGCTCTGGCACAGGCTTTCCATGTGCCGCAGTTCTTTCAGGGCATATCCTCCTGCTCCAACTTGGGTCCTTCCCAGGCTGTGGTGGTGGATATCTGCTCGGCACCTGGAGCACCTCCTCCTCCTCCTTCTCTGACCTTGGCATTCCCTCTGCTGTTTCTCGCTCCTTTTGTTTCCTCCTCCTCCTCTCTGTGGCATTTTCTGCCCTTTCTTAAATACACTTTCCCAGAGGTGCTGCCAGCTTTGCTGCGGGACTCAACTGTGTCTTGCTGTGGGTCTGTTGGTGCCAGCTGGGCCACCCCTGCAGCCCTCCAGCTGCCTGCACCTTGCTGTTTACACCCAGCGCAGTAGGATTTACAAAAACTGTAGCAACTGACATAAAAATAATCATGCTACTCTTGAGGTTCATAAGGTTGTGGTCCTCGGGTAGTCTGTTTGGTTGCAAGAAAGGTGCCGTCCTCAAGTGTTCACATCCTAAGTATCACTTCTCAGGTGGAACTGAGACAAACACCAAGTTGTTAGAAATAAAATCTTAAAGCAGTTTTCACTAATGAAACTTTGTGAGTGTTCCCAACTGGTTTAAGTAACTGAAAAAAGTTCCTTCTAAGAAAATGATCTGAAGAAATTTTTATTCCATTTGTTGAATTTCATCTAACATTGCAAATAAACAGCATGGTGCTGAAGCATGGTCGTGAGAGTTAGCAAAACTTTCAAGTACAGAATTACTTTTTCACAGATTATTGGAAGAGGTAAAATAGTCAATGCTGAATATCCAAATTTAATGAGAATGTATTTTAAAGTGTGCCCAGAATTGGGAAGCATTGGTTATAGGATTCTTTTCTGGTTTAAGCCAGTCTGAATAGGCTACTTTATTTAACAAAGGCCTTAATCTGTAGGAGAACCAAGTACAAGTTTGTATTGGAAAACTTGGTTGGCATCAAAACCACAGTTGTGTGAATGAAATGCAACATACCATAAGAGGGAGATTTTCTCTAAGATCACAGTTTAGCGTAGCAGTCCCCGAAATAACTAGTGATGACCACAACACTTTGATGTTAGTCATCTCATATATTTGAAATCCCCATTGGGTTGTGGGTTTTTTTTTTTTTTTCATTAAAAGCTTTTATTTTTTAAGAGATTGGTAAAGTTGCTTTTCTCAAATATTGAAAAATAAGACTTATGAAATACCAGTGGTGATTCTTTTTCAGTAAATTTATCATAATGTGTTGATCTTATGGATGACTCATGTATTTTATTGCAGTGTTCAGGTTTATGAGGATTGTGTTTGAAACCTCTCTGCAACACTTTTCAGTGTAGCTTTGGGAATTGGGATTTTCAGGGTGCCTGGAATTTTGTGGTGTTTGAATGGTCATTTTGGAAGCTAGCAATCGCATGTCAAAGCTGATTACAAGTCCGACATGAATTTTTGATGAAACAGTAGCATCTCGAAGGAAGCAGCTACAATGGACTTCAGTATGAAGGTTGTGTCTGCTCAGAGAGTTCTCAGGACATTTGTGCTCTAATGTTTTCTTTCCTTCCTTTGGCAACACAGTGAGGAAAGCTTAGGTCAGTTCAGTGGCAAGCTGAATGGGTAAAATAAAGGATCTATGAATTTCCATGGGTATTTCCGGCCATTCATTGTTGCTGCAGTCAGAACGTGACCTTGCTCAAGTTCAGAGAGATGTATGGCTCTGTCTGGAACAGGACTGAGGAGGCGAATTTTTATAGTTCAAGTAAGGCAGAATGATGTAGTTCTGTAGAAACCTTAGCCGGTGTGAAATATTGCATTACTGTGGGGGGAGAATGCATGTCCCGGAAGTTTGTGGATCTATATGCTACCAAGAGCATTGTGACATTGCCATGAAAATAGAACATTACTTACAGGTATCAAGTTTGCTGATGGAAATACACCAGCCTTTTAACACACTGCTTTCTTACCAATTGAATTTCTTACTACCGTTACTATCTCATTTCTCTTTGTTGTTGCTTTATTGTGTGTGTGATCTTTGCTCTGACTATCTTTCTTCTCAACACCTTGTTTCTATAGTTTCTTATTGTATCTTTCCTCACATTTAGCCTTGCAGAATAAGGGAGCAGAGAGGAGTTAGGAGCAGAGTAGCAAAACCAAAGGATCAGGAAATGTTTTACATGTCTATTTTTTGTTTGTCACTTTCTATGCTGCTTCTTTATCTGGATATAGGTAGGACATAAAAACAGAAACATCTCATCAGTTTTCATTTGTTTTGCTCCCTTGTGAAATACAAGACCTCAGATGTATGGTTAAAGCTTATCCTCAGAGTAAACCGGGGATTTCTAAACCTCTTAGGACTCATGCCCTACTTCGAAAGTGTTTATCAAATTTGTTTGGTTTTTATACATACAGCTTGTAATGCATTTTATATATGCAAAGCTTTCTGAAGAGATCTACATCTCTACCAGAAAAGTTTGCAGACCATGATGTGACATGCCTTTTGCATTTCCACAAAAGTGGAAATGGATCTCTCTTTTAGCAATCTTTTTTGTTTTCCTTCTGTTGCATTCGCTATCATATTTACAGAACAAGTGTACTAAGAACACACTTTTTTCTTAATGGAGACCAACGATGATGGCAGCACTAAGATGTATTGTCTTATTTTCGACTGACAGCTTTGTTTCTTCAGATAGCCAGGGGTGTTACAACAGTGTAAGTGATGATCCAACAGCTTGTATTCCAAATGACTTATCATCTGGAAGAGAAAATGCTGGCGTAGTCAGTATGATTTCACAAGTAACCAAGCTGGTCTAGCACCTTGCTGCTATTGCGTGGAGGAGCTCTTTCTTCCTACCTTTACTCAAGCTGCTCCTTCTCTATACAGTTTATCCCAGTTATGTATTCCTCACCTCTGCCTTGTGCTGATGAACATCAGAGCTGGGACTTACTGTTCTGGGCGAGAGGAAAGCTCTATGCTCCTCTTTTGGGGGTTAGTTTCTGCTGGCTTACTGAGCTGATTTGCCTCAGGAGTCTGAAGAGTAGTATAACAGCTGGGGGAAAATGAACAGTGGCAGCAGCCAGGGAAGGGCAAAGGCAAGGGGAACTTTCTTCTTCTCCCACTGGGAGGAAGCATGTAATTGGTCTGAGTGGAATGCACTCAGTACTTCTGGGTATTTGGAGCTTACAGCTGCTTACATTTGTAAGGATACTTCCATATATTATGAATGTAATTATTTTAGAAATTAGACACATCACATATTAATGTTGGGTTGGTTGCACTCTGTTGCTTTGCTTAAAATCATAGAATCATTTAGGTTGGAAAAGACCTTTAAGATCAAGTCCAACCAGTAACCCAACACTACCAAGTTCATCGCCAAACCATGTCCCTAAGCGCTATGTCTACACCTCTTTTAAGTACCTCCAGGGATGAGGGGACAACCACTGCCCTGGGCAGCCTGTTCCAGTGCTTGACAACCCTTTTGGTGAAGTTATAAGAAGAAATAGTAGCCTGACTTACCAGTGTATATATACCGCTATATGTCTGTGTTAAAGCTGATGTAGGTTCCTTTAACCTAACTTCAAGGGTTAAAGGTTAGCATTAACTTTTCTATAGGGAAATAAGTTCATTAACATAAACTCACGATCACTGATACCACTTTGGTTTGATTTTGATTTGCATGGTAGTAAAGAAGGGGGCAGAAGGTCCTTAACCATGCCAAATGTGGGCCATTTCCCCTCTCTGCCAAATCTGAGCCATTCCCCCTCCCTGCAAATCTGTCTTGTAAGTAATCAGATTTTAGAATTTGATGGTTAAATTCTCTGCGGCTTTCTCTGCACTGAACACAATTTAATTGGTGATCTAAGGAGGAGTGACTGAAGACAAAACTTTGTAAAAAGCAAAGTGGCAGGATGTGGAAATAAATTGGAGGGAATGAGGATGTCTGGCTAATCGTGCTATGTTTGTTGATAGCAAGGACTTTAATCATTGGAGAGCATTTGATCTCTGCTCCAGGCTCTGGAGGAAGAGGGCTGAATTTGGACATTTCCCTGGTGTCAGCAAATGTGTGGCAGAATGCATAGTGGCAGTTAGTAGTAAGCTGCTCTGATCAGAGATGTTATCAGTTGCTCTGTTGCTTCAGGAGATGTTGCATGACTTTCTGCAAGTTCCCACCCTGCTGATGAGCTGTGTGTGACTGATATGATTCCACTTAAAACGTGTATGCATGATCTCATATTATCTTCAAGAGAAGGGAGTGCAGGAAAAGTGGTGGGTTTTTTAATGTAGTTGTAAAGTAATTTTAAGTCTCCTTTTCATGGATTTTGCTATAGCTTTATAGTGCATATGCTGTTCTTTTCCAACAGGATCTTGGTTCATTCAGTTTACAGAATAGACCAGCCTCTGGAGACAGAGCCATCCAGAACCAAATATTTCATCAAATCATTCCGTCTGTCTTTAGAATTATTTTGATCACTGTCTGTGGAATTATCACGTAAGAAATCTATATATTGTAGTAAGAAGAAAGCTGCTCTTAAGCGCTCTGTTACTAAGTTTGTCATCCATATTAGTATTCTGTAAAGATGGCATGTTAACAATGATTAATCAACAACTCGATTTTGATACAGCTGCTCTACAGCTGATGCTTCTGATGTGTAACATGCAAAGGGCTGTAAAGCAAAGGAAGGACTTTGAAACGAGTGCTTGTATTGTCTGGAAAAGAGGAGAGGATCAGGATCTGACCCTAGCAGATACTTAGGAGTTGTTTCTTTGATAATGAAAGTAGATCCTGAATGTTTAAGCTGTACTGAAAGAAAGGAGGAAATAAAAGAGGACTGACGTGGTACAGTATTTGGTAAATGCTGCTTTTCCACTGTTAGAGTTCCCTGTTTAAGAGCTTAGTCTGAAATTGTGTATTGTTGTTCTGTTTTGGTTACTTCCTTGGCTAGATGAATTAGAGCTTCTCCTTTATTAGAATAAAGGAGTAGTCTTTTCAGCCTTGGGCTCCTTAGGTGCTGGAGCCCTGGTACAGACAGCTCCTTGGGGAACTGACACCTATTATGTAGTTCTGAGGTGTAGGGTGTTGCCAGGTTTCACAGAAGACTCATCCTTCCTGTTCCCAAAAGGAGGTGTCAACTGTGCTGCTTTCACAAAAAGCGGGTGGGAAATCACTTTTGGCTCTAGACAAATCCTGAATGCAGCTCACCTGAGCCCACTAACTTGTTTTAGCTCTGTAAAACTTTTGGAAAGGCAACCAAGATATGAAAATACCAGCAGCTTCCAGGTCTTCCCCTATTTTTTCTGCAGTTAATTATATGAACAAGTTGTTGCTTATCTTTCAAGTGTGCCTTATTTCAAATTCAGGTTTGCCTGGGCTCAGCCACACTTCTGTTTTTCTTCTTACCATTTAATTTACAGTTTCTTTACCTTAGTGGGGAGAAAACACTGTGCATTAGTCAAGGCTTTAATGGGATTGCTTTAGAGCCGGATTTAAGGAGAGGCAGATGTAGGGGACCTACTGCTTTTAGAACAGCTGATAGAATTTTAAAAAAACAAAAAAAACCCAAACAAAAAAACCCCAAACAAACACAAAAAACCATAACAAAGTGCTAAAAGATGCTTTCTGTTTCAAAACTGGTGGTTATGTACCTGAGCCAGTCATCTTGGAGAGTGACAGGCGTAGGCTACTGCCTTTCAAGAATTTACTTGAGGTTTCCCAGTTGGAGCTAGTGGAGGGGGAAGAGGATAAGAAGAGGCTGTTTTTTGTGAGTGACTGGCTTTTGGAAATGGTAGAGAACTGCAAGATTTTATCTTCTGGGTAACAGAGGCTTATCTGTGTGCTTTCATCTGAGCTTTGGGTCATCCCATAGATAAAAATGTCCCTCTTCTGACCTGACAATTAATTAATCAGTGGTTAATAGAGAGAGATGTTCGGGAGTGAAGGTGCGAACCAAAATCTCTAGATGGTGATGTTTTGGAGTAAGGAAGTGTTCCTGATATATAGGAAGTTGGGCAGAGTCAGGATCTCTTCAATCTCTTATTTATTCTTTTTTGTCAACCATTTTCTCTACCTTCTTGGGAGAACAGAAGTTGGATTCCATTGTCATAATCTGTCAAATTTGCACTGTGCTGCAATGTAGCTGCTTGGTAGAGCATGGACAAGAGCTACTTGTCCCCATGACATGATTTGGTTTTGCCTTCCATCTAAATAGTCTCTAGTCTGTTGTTGTTGTTGTTAGTAGGGACAGGAAAACTGGTTTGTCCTTTGAGAAACAAATCAAGCAAGACTGAAAAAAATTCCTAGCTATCACAGCACATGCTTTTTCTGTTCTCCAAGTCACTCTTTGATCTTCTTTGTAACCTAAACAAAAAATAAATGGAAAGAAGATAAATTTTGATTTTTCTCCCTCAATGTGGTTACTAAAACTGTTCCCAGTTAAACACCCAAAGATGGTTGTGATCCTGTTTCCCACACTTCATGCTTCCCAGGCTTGGGTATGACCCACATTCTTCTTTCTTGGTTTTACATTGCATTTGACTGAATGGGCCAAGTTTAATTCAAATGTAAATTTATCACTAATCTAGATGACACACTGTTGCTGTCCTGGCTTGGTTATTTACTGTTCTGATGGTCTTAACATTTCATAAAATTTGGGAGCTTGAATAATAAAAAAAAAAAAAAAAGAAAAAAGCCATAAACCAGATATAATTTGAAACAATTGCTGCTCTTCTTAATAGGTGCCCTCATGAAATAAATTTCTGTAGTAGTGGTACTTTGGAAGTAAATTTGCATATGCATAAATAGTCTGGAGAGCCTATAATACTTTTCTTCAAAGCAAGTTATGGCTGTCAAGCAGGAAAATTGCCTAGATTCTGCATAGCTGCACAGCAAAAGGGTGCCATGCCCTCTGTGTACTTAAGAGGCAGAGGAGTGGATGACCATGTATAATTAAAGGTGTTAATAAGTAGAATTAAGTTTCTTTGAGCAGCTTACTCTGTATTTTCTGCTTCTGGCTTTACGTGTGTATTGTCTGCACCAGTCTGCAGCCTTTCTGCCAGTAGTGCTGGTTGGTCTGCACGTGTTCTCTAGCTATTCTTCTGCTCTCCCCAGAGACCTGACTGGACAAGATCCTGGGCAGCCTGCTCCAGTTGGTCTTGCTTGGAGCAGGAGTGTTGGACTAGATGATCTCCAGAGGTCCCTTCCAACCTCGACCATCCTGTGATGCTGTGAATTCTTGCTACTTAGTAGTCAGTGATGGAATCATAAGTGACATCTGTATATCCAGAAATTGTTTTTCTTTTCTTTAATGTAAACCTTGTATAAATGTAAAATTAGTTTTAACTTTCATTTTAATTTAAGTAACTTCTAGTCAGAGTTACTTGAATGGGTACTTGGTGACTTCTGTTAATATTCCTCTTCAGGTACAGCCAATGCTCTTAATGACTGTTATGTACATCATGAACAAAGCAAATGTCTTTGTTTTAAGTGTATGGTCAACTTGTTCCCAGTTAGAAAACACTTGTTTCATGTTCTGGATCCAGGATTTCCAGATCCTGACCTGAAAGAAAGCTCCTTTTCAAAATGGCCTTCTTAATAAATGTTCTGTGGGATGCTGTAAGATTTTTCTCCTCTGTAGCTGTTTTTACAGAAACTTTACTCTGAAATTTTTGTCTCGGTACTATATGGAGCAATTGACCCCTTTGGGATCCTTCGTGCTGCATCTCACTAAAAATTCCTCAGTTTGTTTTTTCAGATTGAGGCATAACGATAATCCAACATGTTTTAGGAAGCCTGCAGAAAAACCCTCTCAAAATAATACAACATGCAGCCCTTCAGGTACTCTGAGCCTTCAGTTTTACCTTTAGAGAGAATAGAGTTTTAGGGATTGAGTAGGAGGAGTTTCCTTCTCACTCCCAACTAGTTTCCCTCTGGGAAGTTTTGAAGCACCAGAACAGAGATTACAAGGCAAGTCCCAATTTGCTGGAATCCTGCATGTCAATTTACATGGGATACTGGCAATCTCATACTTGTCCTCTTTACCCCTTGACCTTTTCCTCCCCTGCTTTTTAAATTTTTTTCATTTTTAGTCCTGAGTTAAGACTTGAGTTTATTTCTTTCTCTCTCTAGAATCCAGTACAGGGCAGGTGAAGTAGCTGTGTCTTCTCTTCCTACAACTCCATCTAACTGATCTCATCTCATGCTGTATCTCCATTTGGAGCTAATGATAATTGTGGTCTTTTGACTTCAGTGCATTTGGACAATTGTGCTTTTTAAGAGTCTAAAATGTGTTACTTGAAATACTGAGGATTTTGGTGGAGAGTGGGTGAAGTGATACAGAATGCTTCTAGATTTGTTAGTGCTTGCTTACAAGGACAGATGAAAGCTTGTTTTGGCCAGTCATCTCAGATTCTGTAGCTAGTTTGCTTTGTATTTCCTATTCCTAAGTACTCCCTATTCAAATTCAGATCCTCAGGGCTTGAGTCTGAGGTTGAGCCTCTGCGTAAATCTTTGTGGTAGGAGACTTTATCCTAATTCTGCACATTTTTCTTGCAGCTGTGTAATTCCAGAGTGTGAAACAAAATACTAAAAATACTTTTAATCTATGCCATTTGGCACATAAGGAAGAAAACACTGGTTTTCCCCATGCTTTCTCTGCCTTTAGATGTTGAGCTGTTTGGGCTCCATAACATGTAACTATCTTTGATCATGGGTATCCTTGCCAGTGTACCACAGCAGTGTGACATGGATCTTTCATTGCAGAGGAACATCTTGTGCTTAGAGCCCTGATACAGGAGCAGGGTTGTTGACAGTTGTTGCCACGGAGGTGATAGCAACTATTTTATCTGCGAGAGGCATGTTTGCGTTGTACCTTTCATGTTTTTCCTTGTGATGTTAAAAATACAACTGAAATAAATAATTATCAGGCCCTTTTAAAAAAATAGTACATTTTCTGCATTAATATTAGGAACACTTGAGAAACCACATAGATAGTAGTTGTGGCCTAGATAACCTTCAGTATTTTTTTTCTTTGGTTTTTATCCAAGACTGTTGAACCACCACAGGAAAAGTAATACTTTAACAAAGCAACTGTTTGGTACCCCACAGAACAACAGGTAGCAGGTTCATTAGTTCTGTTGAGAACATTTAATCATTCACTATGGATGTATCTGGAATTGAATGAACTTTTAAAGTCACCTCTTGGAGAGGGATTCTGCAGGCAAGAAACAGCTCCTAATCTGTATTTAGTTAGGGTTGTGTGTTTGTGTTTTGTTGTTGGTTTTTTTGTTTGTTTGGTTTGGTTTTTTTTTAGCTGTGTGCAGTGTTGCCATTCTTTCCTTTCTCTCTCCTTCTCCCTAAACTTACCTTTAGAAAGGAATTTAGAGCTAGATACTCCTCTTGGCTAGCCTGCTAATAACCCCTGGGTTCTTCAACAAACGCCTGGAGGTTCTGGTAGCATTCATCAGAAAACTGATTATTTTGTATTTTAGCATGTGATTGAGTGGATGATTCAAGATGGACCATGTTTTTAAGCTAGTAGTAATAAGTATTCTTCATCATTCTTGACCCAGGATAAATGAAGATTAATTCTCTGTTTTAATTCTCTGTTCTTCTGTGAGTAACTGCTTCAGATCCTGATAATATCGTAGCAATTTTGCTTCAAAAAGCAGATGTTAGAACTCAAGTAGCAAAGCAGCTGTCGTTACGATATTTTTAGACACTATTTTACAAAGACATGTCATCATGTGTGGTTTTTCCCCCCATCCTGTATTTATGCCAGCCTTTATTCTCATTTTGAAGATGTTCAGGGCTGATTCAACTTGCAAAGAGGGATAGCCATGTCTGCACAAGGTTATTCTCAAGACATTTGTTATGAGTGTATCTAAGCTGAAAGAAAACAGCTTGGATGTGTAGAAGTGTCTGGGGTTTTTGCTTTTGCTTTCAATGGTAACAGAAATGGCTGTTTCACCTAAAGCATCCTTCAGTTTTTCTTGCAGTTCTAAGGTGCTCGGACTTTGATTATAGGCGAAGGACATGCTATTAGGCAGGTGGATTATTTTGGTGATAGTGTGATGTTGCAGAAACAGATGGGCAAGCTAGGAAATGGTTCTGCAATGCAATTGTGATATAAATCATCAAGTATCCTGTAACTACTAAGTAATTGTTGTTGATGAACTCTTCAGCTGAGGAATGGGTGAATAAGAGGGAGTCTTTCCTTTGATCAAGAATTTTATATTGATCCATGACTATCTCAATCGTCTAAAAGTGGGAAACTGTTTTTTGTGGTATTGAAACTGTTTACTAACAGGTTTTTTTTCTTCTGAAACATCTATTTAGACTGGCTGAAAGAACACTAGACTTCAAGGTATCTAAAAACTTTACACAGTTGAATTCTGTCTTTTTAAGTGTCTCATAGAAGAGAATAATCTAGATCACTCATACTGTGCTGGAAGAAAAATAAAAGCAATTTCTTCTCAAATGTTACTTATGTTATGTCAGGATGTCTTAAGGGATAGCTAAAACTGATTAAAAACTCTGCTAGAGTTATGGTTTCATAAATGGTTTCTTTCATAAATGCCCACGTAGTTAGAATTCTGTTATAAGCACCACTGAGGCTTGATCTTACTGGCACAGAGTGGTTGACACGCCTCAAGCTAATGCTTCGTTAATAAAGCACTCTCTCAGTCATAATTTGATTTAAAAATTTGTTGCCAGTGTCCGGCCCTGACCAACTGACTTAGCTGATGAATGACTTGGTAAATAATAAAATCCTGCTTTGCAGTAACTTTTATGGTTTGCATTCTGTGACCTGTTGTCTTCCAGTGTTAAGTCACCAGCAGCTGAGCGAGTGTCTGTGTCTCATGATATATAGCAAAGGTACAGGGAAGGGGTGAGTTATGCTGTATATGGGTGACCTAGGGGAGCAGCTTTTGTTTTGATGCTTAATTGGATCTGTGTGTAAGTTGCAGCTGTTGTTTTCTTCTCTCCCACCTTTACTCTGAAGGAATGTGCGTGTAATACATATTGCTGCACTGTGACTGTCCCCAGCTAGTGTATGGATCATGAGCTTCTCTAACTTGCATCAATGATGAGAACAAAATGGGTGCTATGGACTACTTTGATTCTCATCTTAAGGTGTCTGGATAGTTTCAGAGTGCGCACCAGCATGAACGTAAAGCTTTGCTCTTGTTTGTGTCCTCTCTTTAGATGCAATATAATATTTTTTGAAGTCAATGTCAGAGAGAAGAAACTTATCGGGGAAGAGAGAGCGAGACACTAAATTAAATTTTCCATAGGTGGCTTCTTGTTTTCTCTCCTCTTATTTTCCCCAGTGTGAGAAATTCTGTGTATAAGAGAGGAATAACCTTACAAACTTTCTGCAGAGTGCTAGATCTGTGTCTATGTCTGTCTTGTTCTACTGTGGCCCCACAAATGGGTGACAACTGGAACTTCTAGAGCTGGTCTTCCTCTTTCTGTGGTGCAGCTGTTGAGCAACTGGAGTATGGAGGGGAGTATGGCTACACTCTGCTCTTGCATGTGCTAGTGCTGTTCTTTGGTTACAGGCAAAATGATTATTTTCCTCTTTAGTAATAGGGATAGTTTCAGCACCTTGTTTTAAGAATCCTTGTGCCTCAGGGAATGCATTTTCACACCTAACAGTTCAAGGTTTATTTTCTTTTTTCTTAGTGTCTAACCTGTTCTTCACGGTATCTGCTGATCTATTGTAACCATCCAAACTAGTTGTTTCACATGCTTCCATGACAATTTTGCAGTTTATATAAACAAAACATCTCTGGCAGCTGGTGTACAGTCTAGCTGTGTTTTTTACCTGTCTTTCCATAAAGATAGATCTGTCTTTAATTAAAGAAATGCTTGTTACAGGAGTGTGGGCCAGAAGAATTTTGGAGACCTACTTATAGGAGTGCATATGAGAGAGAAGGCACGTGTGATACTTTCTTTTTTGGCACGTTTGACATTCTGCTATTTGAAGTGCTGAAGAATGTCAATGATAGACCTCACTCTTTTAATTGCAAACAGCCTTGGTGATATTTCATCTCCTGAACTAAAGCACTAGTTTTAGAATGTCATTTGGATTCCTTGCTATGTTTGACGTTTGTGTTTCCTCAAGCTTCTTTGGAAATGAAGTTGGCTCAGTGAAGTGTTAAACTGAGTAAGAGGAAAGAGGAACGTTGCTTGTTAAATGAAGTACTTTGGTTTTGATGAGTACAGATCAGGGAGGAAATATCCACTTGCACATCCTTTAAAACTTAAACAGTTTGACATATTTTTACCTGTTTTAAAGTCATCACTTAGCTTTCAAAATACAATTAGCAAAACTAACCTTCATTGTTCTCCCAAGTAGGACAGTACTATACTGACCTCAAGTATTATTTTCAAGGCTCACTCTTTTTTATGATCATCTTTTTAAAGAGGCTTATAACAAAAATTGTGTACTTGAAACACTCTCTGCAGTCTTCTGAATATTATTGGTAAAATACCTGTACTGAAAAGACCCTTCAGTGACCTATTCTTTGCAAGGCATGTAATTGCATCCTGTGAACATGTTCTGAAGCACAGTTTTGTAAGTTTGGAGCGGGCCTCTGATCTCTGAGACCTTTTCACACAGCACATGTTAAACTCCTTACACCAAAGACTAACCTGCCTTGCATTGGTGTACAAAACCAGCTGTCTTTTCTGTGCGTGTTTACACTCTTTGATTTCCAGAGAGATGGAACAGTTGCAGGAAGTGCAGTGCTACAGAGTGCTATGCTAAAGCTATCTTTGAGCAGGGTAATGTTGGTTGTTTATTTGTTTATAGTAATACTGTGGCTATGCTAATGAAACGTGGAATATGGAATAAGGCTGTAACAAAGGGGATTTGGTCCAAAATATCAGGTTTATATTTGACCAGTTTAATGTCTTGTTTAGTTTGCAGCTTGAAACTGAAGCTATGCAAGCAGTTGATTTTTATTGATTATGCTAAGATTTCTGTTTGAAGGAAGAGAAAGAACATGCAGAATATAAACTGTAACAAAATAGATGCTGAGTATCTTTAAAAATAAAAAAAAATCTTATTTTAGCATATTGCTTCTCTTGGAAAATTTACTTTATTGCAGCAAGTGACAATTGTCTGTACCATTTGTGCTTTTTCGTATATGTATCGGTGCTTGCAGAAAACCTATCGATATTGATGGAAAATTACTCCATGTGATGGAAAAGTCTCATGAAGTTGAAGCATTATGCCCTGACAGAGGACGGCTATGTTGGGCAAATGGGGCATATGCAAGTCTCTGATACCCAGGTGGGTTGTATCACAGTGCTGAAAGAGCTGGCCAATGTCATTGCAAGGACACTGTCATTTTTTAAAGGTCCTGGTGATTGAGAGTGATTCCTTCTGACTGGAGAAGAAGCAAATACGGCCATGTGCAAGAAGGTCAGGAAGAAGGAACCAGGGACTGAAGGTTGATCAGCCTAACCTCAAGCCCTGGGAAGATTAGGAAGCATGTCTTGGAAACTGGTTGGAAGGATGTGGAGGTGATTGGGATCAGGCGACATGGGTTTATCAAGGACTAACCAACCAGATAGCTTTTGATGATGATAAGTGACAGACCGTATGGATAAAGTGGGGACAGTGCATATTATTGGCTTCAACTTTGTCTGGACTTTGGATGCAGTTCCCCATAGTATATCTTGTAGCTCGGTTGAAAAGACAGGTGGTAGGTGGAAAACTGGCTGGGCTCAGAGGTTTGATCACAGGTTAAAAAAAAATCCAGTCTGTGATGTATTTAGAAGTGGGGCCTCTCAGGGGTTGATACTGCAGTCAGTACTGTTTAGTATTTTTGTTGGTGATGTAGACATTGAGAGTTCACCCTCAATGGTTTTGTGGGTGATAGAAAACTGGAGGGTAGTATATGACTGCTGTTTAGAGGGATCTGAACAAGCTGGAGGCTAATAGCAAAACTCATGAAGTTCAGCAAATGCAAATGCCACGGTCCTGTACCTGAGAAGGAATAACTGTAACAGTATAGCCTGGGGATCAGCTGGCTAAAAAGCAGCTTTGCAGAAAAGGATCTGAAGGACATGGTGAATGACAAAGGGAGCGTGAGTTGGCAGCAAACTCTTGTGGCAATGAAGACTGACCGCACACTGCGCTGTGTTAGCAAGAATGTAGTCAGCAGTTTGAGAGAAGTTATTATTCTCTACTGTTTGTCACTTGTGAGACCGCATCTGGCATATTGTATCTAGGTTTGGGCTCCCCAACAGGAGAAGGATGTTGGTATGGTAGAGTTAGCCCTGTGGAAGGCTGTGATAAGGGGGTGAAAGCACCTGCCCTAAGAGAATCAGTTGAGACTTACATTTGTAAATCTTAGGAAGGGAAGGCTAAGAGGGGGTCCTACTACTGCCGTCTCCCATCTCCCATCCCCCTTGAGTATGGAGGTGGCCTCTTCTCAGAAATGCACAGTGAAAGTATTAGAAGCCATGGACAAAAATTGCAACAAGGGAAATGTTGAATGGATAGCAAGGAAAAAATTTCCACAATGAGAACAGTGAAATGTTGGAAAACAATGTCCGGAGGGGTTTTGTAATGTGTGGAAATGCTCAAAACTGAATGGGGCATGATCCTGAGTTGCCTGCACGAATGTTGAAATATGTTTCTTACTACTTTTTCTTCACTTAGTACATTGAAATATCTTTTATTTTTCATTTTTGTTGAACAGACTTCAATAAAAGAGTAGCAAAATTAGTGTTATTTGCTTCAGAAATCCCTGGAATTATACTGATAACATTGTTAATGTATGAGGACAAACTGGGTCGTTCTCTACTTCTATTTCCTCAGAGGATTTAAAATTTCAGGTATAATATATTAGAAGAAACTTCAAATGATAGGAGTTTTGAGAGCCTGTGAAATTAGAAATGTCGATTGTGCAAATTACAGATGAGTGGTGTGGTCCGGGACAATGAGCTGGGTGCCGTGAAAGGGGATGTTTCTAGCTGGCTCTCTTGCTCTTCTCCAGAGAGCAAAGTGTAGTTGTTTGCCTTTGGCCAACCTCAGTGCAGTCTTCAGGCAGGCTCTGAGCCTGCCGGAGTCCCAGCCTATGGGTAGAGGTGGGAGGCAGTCTGGGATCTCTGGCTTGGGCCCTTTCCTAGGAGAGTGCAGTTGACCGTGACTCTCAGATCTGGTGTCCGCTGCCGCTACAAGGTGGTAGAGCGATGGAGGCTGTGGACAAGGGATTTCAAAGTCTGGTGTTGGTCCGTCCAGGTGCTTAAGCTGAGAACGTCTACTGCCCCTCTCCCTGTTTTCTGCTGTATTCTGATATAATGTACGGGTAAAACTCATGCTGTAGTAAAGAGGGTTTTTTCCTCCTTGTTTTCTAAACACAGGAAAGACTCTGCAAGCCATATTGTCATAAATAGGCTCAGTCCTGATAGATCAAGTGCTAAAGTCCGTTTGAGCTCACTTGTTTCCTGCTGCAGCTAACAATGGGTTTCTTGTGCATTACCAAAATACTTCTTATTTACTGTAGAACCCTCTTATTCTAATTCTGTTCAGAAACATTAAATTTCCAGTGTGCAAGGAGATTAGCTAACCTTCAGTGCAGCATATCCTAAGCTGTCTCTAAAATACTATAGCATACAAACTTTGAACCTTTGTATTTGTCAGAACTCAAGTTTAACTTCTCTTATTTGTTTTGTTGAACTGTACATCAGGTGTTTAAGATTAAAACATTTCAGTCAAACTTTATAAACTGATCAAGTTCTTTGTTAAGGAATGTGCAATTTGTATGATGGGCTTACTGATGCATATCAATCTGTGCCATTTGCCGTATGAGCATTGAATAGGTAAATAAAAGTATTTTTTTTGGCTGGCAATTAGTGGGTAATACAATTTTATTGTTATACAGTAGCTGTTTTACTGAGTGGTAGTATTTTGTTGTGGTTTTTTTTTT
>VZTL01070923.1:0-14290 GCA_013400535.1 Scopus umbretta
CAAAAGAAGTTGCTGAAAACACTCAAGAGAGGTGCACCTTGGGAAAGCTGAAGTACTGATGGGGACTGGGATGGCAGGTAGAGTATCAGATGCTCCTTGGAAAGCTGAGAGAGTGGGTTTACATGTTCGGCATTGTATGACATACTATTACTTTGCAAGCTGGTAAAGCTTTTAGATACAGAGCTTAAATGTGATGATCTGCATGGCAGACACACTAGTAGTCAAGACAGTATTAGAATTTAAGCTAGGCAGAAAGTTTTCCCATCCTTAACTGCTCTTGGAAATGTTCAGAATTTCCTCCTTTCTTGGTATGTGAAATCACAGTATTCCAAAACACTTCTTAATGTTTGTCCCATCCTGAAAGTCACCTGCCTTGGGTAGCCAAAACTCTGGCCTTAATGAAGGATGGACTATGTCCATGCCTCCACATTGTGACACACTGAAATCAAACAAGGAAACACTTAGGATGAGCACAGAAAAAGTCTGTTTTTCCTAGGGGTGATTTGAGACTGTGGATGAACACTCATGGAAGTGAGGGGGAAATGGGCATGAAAATGATAATACAAGATAAAGCACAATTGCTCTGTATGTAACTGCATGCACCTTACTCTGTTGTCAGGAGATGTTCTGAGTATTCAAACTGGTGTTTGGATCATAAGTAATAAGTAATTTGTGACTATGTAAGAAAAGTACAGGTACAGCTCAGGCAAGGAATGATATGCATGTTCCATTCACAGCATTCAAAAGCAAGGCATCAAAACCATATTAATTGGCTGACATTATGGCACCTCTGTTAATTGTCAGCAATTGCAACTGATCAATATGTTCTCAGCCTTTTCTGGGGGAGTAGTCACTTTCTCAAGCTTACACTATACTAGTAAACCTGATTTCCCTTTGCTCCAAATCCTTCTCCTCTTCAACTCCTTCTACCATCTCTTGTTGTCTCTCTTGTTGCTTGTTCTACCCAGAGACCACCCAGCCTTCTCACCCCACTCACCTTCTCTGTAACAGGAGCTCCTCAGCTGCTTTGGTGAGTGATGGAAAGGACATTCTTAATGTCATGTCCTCATCCAGGACCCACTCTCCAGTTCTCTTCCATTGATGCTTGCTGGAAAGATAGGAGGAGCCAAAGTAATCATGCAGCTCTAACATTCATTCAGCACCTGTCCAGGTATTGTTTTTTACCTTCTTCTCCACTTCATAGTTAAGTGGTGCTGAGCTATCTTTGGAGCCCCAGTTGCTCTCCTTCTGCTCCCTCTTCTGAAAGACATTATAAGTGTTAAACATTGTACATATTTATGTGGATGACTTCTCTATACTATTAAGCTATATCACAAATGCATTGCAAAAATCAACCTTGGAGCAGAGCCAAGAGACTGAAGGATCTTCATGGTCCCTCCATGCTTTTCTGCATGGGATAGGGCAGTCTTCACAAGTAACTTCAAGCCCCAGAAATGCTAGCTTACCTTTACCATGGCCAATGTCATGAAGGGCTAAAATTGCCCTGTACCCACTCTGAATATCTCCCCCTGAATATTTCTAAGTTCCTGAAAGTTCTGTTCATCAATCTCTTTTCCTCAAAAATACCTCTAGTCTTATCTTATGCTCATTATGGGATTTTATTTTAACTACATAGCACAACACCACCACTTTGAACTAGACACTTCCCGCAGGGAATATTAAAAGCATGCATTTCATTAGTGAACAGGAGAAAGAGTGGTTTTAATAAGGAAAGTGTGTCCTACCTTCTCCAGAATCCAGTGCCCAGATGCATCTTAGTGTTGGGAAGTGTTGGGATGAGAAGACTTTCTCTGAATGATCAGTGTTTCAGCAATTCTGTTTCTTTGGTGCTAACATTCCTCAGTGATCTCGTTTTACACAGAGGGCAGCAGAAATGCTGCTGCAGCAGAGGCTGGGCATTCCCTATCAGATGGTTCATCAAGGGTCCACAGGGTGCACTGATCCCTCCAGCATGCCCTGCTCATACTGAGAGCATGGCTGACAACAGCACTTGCAAGCTGCAAATCCCGTGGGGGATGGTTCTCAAATTAAGTGTTGTACTGCATAATCCATAGATTTATAAGACCTGACCACTTTATTCATTTTTTTCTGGAGATTTTGATAGTTTTAGTTCTTTCTGAAGTATTCAGTATTTTATCTGATAAGATTCATGTCTGGTATAGCTAAATGCAAAGAAGTAAAAATATTCTTCATAGTGGGAGAGTAAAATTTCTTCTGTAAGTAAGGTTGGCAATGGCTGTCTGAGGACATATTGGTTCTTATGTTGATCATTCAGAGACATCTACTGTGCTGTGATATCAAAGGTGCTGCATGAAGAATAATTTTTATCAATGTGATTAAGAGAAAAAATGATTTTTAAATGAAAGCAGCTTGTGGAGCTAGCTCTAGATTACCAGAAACCCCACGGGAGTTGCTTGTGAGTTTTTTGGTTGCAGTGAAGATTTCAGGAGCATTTAAAAAGCCAACAGATGATCAGGCTGTAAAAAGAGCACAGAAGAAAATAAGACCTCTTCAGTACAGTTGATTTTTCACTACAGAGCAATTGGGATATTCCCACTTTTTTATACAGGAGGCTTGGAATAAATAGAAGAGTAACAATGCACCAGGAATAGATGGTAGTCACATGATATTGCTAAATGAATTAAAATATAAAGAAACTGAATTATTTTCTGGGGCATATAACCAGTGCTTAAATCAATGCCAGAGAAACAGAAATGGCAAGTGTAACACCAGGCTTTAAAAGGGACTCTGGAGCGAATCTGAGAAAACAGCCCAGCATGTGTGATTTCTGTATCAACAGATACTGCTAAAAAAGGAAGAAAGAAAATACACTTGCATAAGTACCGGCACAGCTTCTCTCGAATAAACTCATGCCTTAAAAGCCAGCAACTGTGTACAAAAAGGATTCTGCATCAATGCTGAGTGGCTCAATACTCACACTGAAGCAGTGCTAAGACTAATCCAGGTACCTGGATTTCGGTGGGGCATTGTCAATGTGATCTCATCACAGGAAACACAAATGTAGAACAATAAATGCAACAGTTCACAGTGCAGTGTAATATTGACTTGAGGGTCATTATGAAGATGCCTTTAGATGTGCTAAAGATAAAATTGCACTTCTCTGACTCACTAGTAAGCTTCTAAATCAATAAAAGCTGGCCTTGTGGCTTGCATACTCTTCAGTACTGGCATACCAGCTTTCAAGAAGTCCTTGCTTCTCTCACTTTTCTGCCACTAAGGCAGGCATACAAATAAGAGCAGTGCAGGGCATGGAAGAAGGCAACTGATAGTCAGTGCTTTCTGGAAGTATGCCTCTGCTGCAAAAATTTAGTGGTAGCAATATAAGGTTACTGCCACCTCCCTGGTTGAGGGCAGAACCACTTCAGTGAAGAGCTATGCCTGTTTAGATCTAAAGAAAATGTAAAAGGTTATCAAAGAAAACAGAATTGTCCATTGATGGTAGCTCATCATCTATCTATTTGAGTGAGAAAGATTTGTCCACACTACTGTTACTTTCATCCCAGGCCTAAGATCCCTCCATTTGCCTGGGACAGTAGGATTCAATATAGACAGTTCAGTTGTGAAGAAAGTTCAAAGTAGAAGAGGCTATGAGACACAGGCACCCTCTTTTTGGCAAAGTTATTTTTAACTTTGTCAGTTCCTTTAATCAGTTCATGTGCAGTATCATAAATAGCTGTATTTCTTTACATAGGAGGGCAGAAGGTTGAGATAAGAATTTGCTTAACCAATACTGCTACCAAAGCATCTCACAACCATTATCAGAATTAACCAGTCTTGAGTGTGGATGAACCTCAGATATCTTCAAATCAATGTTACTAACATTATCAGGGATTTCTATTCTGATAAGCACATGGAAAAGATTGGCAGGAATGGGTTCACAGCAGAACAACCTCAGAAACAATGTAGGTATAAGTAGCCCAGAAAGAAAAAAAAAAGGGGGAAAAAAAGGACAGAGTACACATGGACAAGTGTGGGGTACAGTAAGAAATCAAAATGAATTGCACCTTAAGAAAGGAAATAAACCAGAAAGCATATAAATGAAACAAGAATAGACAATTAGACTCTCTATGAAATGAAACGAGGCAGAAATTAAAGATAAGTTAGTATAGCCTCTGGGTTGAAAAGCATCATAGGCTTGCAGTGCCAAATGACCTTCTGACACCAAGGAAAAGTTTGTTGGGCACAGTGCAACCACAGCACAAGTTTGCTATACAATTCCTGCAACCACACAACATTATCACAAGAGACCTGATAAAGAAGATCCTTTGGGATACCTACACATGCATGGCCAAAGGCTGTGATTTCTATCTCACAGATGTGTGAATGGAGCAGGGTCCAGGTGGTCCAATTCCTTTTCTGAACTGAGGAAATGAATAATGTCATAATATTTTTGGGATCAGTCACAAGACAGATGCCAATATGCATCAGGCATCAACCCTGTCTCCAAATGGCAGGAGTGGGACTGACCTCCATCAGGAATGTACACACTGAAGCCAAATCGAACACAAGAGAAAGAATATTCAACCCCAGTTCATTTGCCTCTCTGCATGATCCAGTCATCTAGCCCTTGCTGAACAACATGGAAGAGTTTTATCCACATGAGTGACAGCAACTGACCCATCATATAATACAGTTAAGCAACAGTACGCCTATCTTCGCTCTAGAAAGGCATGCCCAGAACAATGACAGATCTGGTGACAACTGCAAAAAAAAATACAGTCAGAGAATTGGAGGTGCTAGGGCCCAGAGATACAAAACACTTCTGGAAAAATCACAGGCTGCAGGTTTCTCACGTTGCAACAAGGTGTAACTCAAAGGAGCTGGGGAAGCCAGTATTTTGTACGAGAAAAAAAAAAGCAAGGGTTGTTAACAGAACTGTAAGAGAAAACATTGAACCACATCCTAAAAATGATATCTGTAAACAAATCAGCAGAGCATTGTTTTGTACAATGGCAGTAGGTAGTCAAACACAGGTTACCTGAAGCAAAGAGGGAAAATCATAGAATCATAGAATCATGAAGGTTGGAAAAGACTTCTCAGATCATGTAGTCCAACCATCAAGTCCTCCCATCCCTTCAGATATCTAACACCTGTTCAGTCCCTCTTCAGAAAGAATTTCCAGAGCTGTTTTCTTACAAGCCATGAGAAACACATCACGTGGCCTGGGGAGACTGGGATCCAGGGACAGCTACTGGGCACACTGAGTGTCTATGTCCAGGTACTGGCAGGTTCACATTGGACATATGTGTGCCTATACTGCACTACTGGATCTTCATCCTGAACTGTCAGAGGGGAATAGGATGAGGCCGTTTGTCCAGTTTGTATTTGTGCAAGTGCTAAATATGTTCATCTCTGCTGATCTGTGCAGCCAGCTGTGTATATATGTACATATGTGTTTCATATGTGTGCTCTGTGTGCATGTGCCTTCTGGGAGTACATGCTCAGCCTCACTACTTGGTTGGACCTGGGCTTGGGACTATGGCAGTCTTGCCTCTATCACACTGCTGGATTCGGCCCTGTTCCCTGACAAGAAACACCTCTGGAACAAAGCCAGCAGGGAAACTGTTGTTAAAATGGAAAACAGCCAGGTATTGAGCATCGTGAGGAGGGGAAAGGAGTGTTTCCCTACCAGACAGCTAGCCTGCCAGCTGACAACCTTCAGCTGGAAGAACTGCAGGGGCTTTTGCTGCTCAAAATATTCTGGCAGTGTCTGAGATAACAAGTGAATGATGAACATATTTGGAAAGTTCCTCTGGCTGACCTGTCTAGGAATGCACATACCTCACTATTCCTTTTCTATGTTAGCCATGTGTTACTTGCTCAGCACTGACAAGGAGGAAGCTGGATGGAATGCACACTGATCAAAATAAAAAGGAGGGGAACTGACCAAAATGGCAAGTTTGTGATCAAAGTGTCCAGCCCAATATGCCCTCAAAGGACTACTGGTAAAAGCATTTTGCCATAGGCCAACCAGCCTTACTCATTTGGGACATTTCCCAGCAGGAGAGACAGCACAGCATTTGACTCAAGGTAACAGAAAATGTAGGTGTGTGTGAGAACCCCTGTACATTGCCAGAGTGACACACACACTTCTCACACATAGATACAGTCTTGCACACTTGTATATAGCCTAAAAAAATGCTCTTTTTTGTCATCTGCAGTTTGACAGTAACAATTTAAGAAACACCTTTCCAGCATTTTCTCTTCTCAGTCTTAAGGTCAAACCCTCCCTTTCCTTTCTCCTTTCTGAGAAGACAAAGCTGTGTTAGTATCAGCATCCACTCTGTATCCTGTCCTGGCTCTGAACTACTTGCTCCGTGCCTGCCTCCCTCCTATTGCACTGCATGGTTGGCCTGTGCTGGAAGCAGCCCAAATGCTTTGCATAATGTGGAAGCCAAACTCTTAGGTGCCAAACTTCCTTGTTATGCAGATAATCCACTGTTTAGCAGATGCCATGCCACAGACTGTTCCCAAACAATCCAAGTAAGTCGCATGTGTGGATTGTTTCCTGGGCACGTTAACAAGGCCATTGCCGTCCAGGACGGCTACATGGACATCTCAGCTGAGGGCATGAGGGAATTGCTGCTTTGGCAAGAATAAACTGATGGAAGCCCAACACCTTCCCCTGAGCTAAATGCAAGCCACTGGCAACAACAGCCCAGTCTTCTCCAGTCCCTGTGGTACACTGTCAAGTTTCTGATAACCCAACTCACTTTTCTGCAATACTTCTGTGACCACTGAGTGCATTCTGTTTTCTCTGGCACTGATGTAGCATTCCTGGATGAACAGAAGGAGAACAGAACTCATTTGAACATGAAATATGTTGCTAAGTGAAATTTTCCATAAGAACATTCAGACACAGGGGAAAAAACTTTCCCTGATATTGAAGACTCGGAGGACAGAGATGATGCTGAAGACACTTCTCACGAGCCCAACATGTGATGATTCTGGTTCCCTATGGAAATCTGATGCCACGTAGGAGACCTTCCTCCTGCTGTATTACACAGAGAACAGGTAGATGTCAGTCCAACAGATATAAGGACTCTTTTTTTGAGGTATGAACATTGTTTCACATCCTTATGTGAAAACTGGGGTGATGAAACATAACAAAAGCGTGAACACGATCATGGTCAACAGTGTCCATAGTTCTCTGAGGAAGAACAAGTCTGTCTACACATCCACCTAGAGATTCCCTCCCAGGAAGGCTTCAGACTCTGCATAGCAACTGCAAGGCCAATCCAGAGGAGATAAGTTAGAATACCATAAATGGTGTGGGACGGGCATATGTGAGTATGGCTGTAAGGAGAACCATTACTTTAAATGAACTTCTAACATCTAAAACAAACGTATAAATCCCTGAGTTCTTATATTTGGCCTAGATCATATTCCCTGTGCAGCTGGTGGAGCCAAATGCTTCACTTACTCCCTAGAGACCTCTAACCTCCCCCTCAAATTTTACAATGTCAGCAAAAAATTAGATTCTTTCTTCTGAAACCCGACCCCTGAGAGCAGTGATATCAATAACCATAAAAATAGGCACTTCAGCTGAGGTCCTCAGAGATGTGTTTGTATTGGAATTGTTGAGCCAAGAGATTTTCATACCAAATCAGGTTCCACTCTACAGTATAGCTGAATTCATTTTGAGAACATCATACACTTCATGTACAGTGGAGAGGCAGACAACTTTTTCAACTCTTCGACACAAACATGAATCAGAATGAGAGATATTTTCAAGAACCCTGCAGGGGTCCCTCCCACTGGGAAGAGCACTCAGTGTCATCTGACACAGGCATCTGAAATGTCCTTCAGCATTTGAAAATGCCCAGTCAGCCTTGGGTCCTTCAAGCTGGAGAGGAGACAGCCAGCAGATGTAAAATAAGGTCTGTAAAAACAAGAGACAACAATTAGAGGTAGTGGACGGATGACTGAATTTCCCTGCACAAAGTGAAACTAGCAGGTGGCCAAAGACAGAAGGATGGGGTTCTTCAAACTACTCATAGTTAATCAGAATGGCTGCTGAATGTTTCCATTCTTTCAAAAAGCTGCCACACAAATCCATGGGAGGAGAACCAGGTGCAGACTCCTGACCCCACACACAACAAATGCATCAGAATTGGGATGTGCCTGAGCCAGGAGCACCTGGGGAATGGGGCAGTGTTCAGGGAAAGCCTCAGCACATCTGCCTGTTCTCTTAATTCCCATACTTTGTCAGCCTCAGACATGAGCGAGGCTCTCAGCCACTGCCAAAGAGACACTGCATTGGGCTGGCCTTTGGGCTGACCCAAAGTAACTGCCAAGTCCTGGCATGCCAGTCACCACCAGCTGACACACAGCAGCAAGGCAAGCAGGTTCCTCTCTGTGTCAGCACCTAGGGAAGTGATCATGCCCCTCTACTCGGCACTGGTGAGGCCACACCTCAAATACTGTGTTCGGTTTTGGGCCTCTCACTACAAGAAGGACACTGAGTTGCTGGAGCGTGTCCAGAGAAGGGCAATGAAGCTGATGAAGGGCCTGGAGAACAAGTTTTATAAGGAGCAGCTGAGGGAACTGGGGTTGTTTAGTTTGGAGAAGAGGAAGCTGAGGGGAGACCTTATCACACTGAGGGGAGACCTTATCACACTCTACAACTTCCTGAAAGGAGGTTGTAGTGAGGAGGGTGTTGGTCTCTTCACCCAAGTATCTAGTGATAGGATGAGAGGAAATGGCCTCAGGTTGTGCCAGGGTAGGTTTAGATTGGATATTAGGAAAAATTTTTTTACTGAAAGAGTGGTGAGGCATTGGAACCAGCTGCCCAGGGAGGTGGTTGAGTTCCCATCCCTGGAGGTGTTCAAAAAACATGTAGATGTGGCNCACAGATAGAGCCTCTCTGGACAATCTGTTCCTGCCTTGTATCCTTGTATCACTCTCATGGTAAAAATAATTTTTCATGTATCTAATATGAATTTTCCATGTTCCAGCTTGTGCCCATTCTTTCCCATCATATCACACCAGACACTACTTAGTGGCTCTACTTCTGACCAGGGTTTAATGGAAGTAAAAATTATGGCCTTCTTTAACTTGATAGAAAATCTGGTGATAGTAATGGGAGCAATGGCAGTGAGAAATGATTTATGAAGAATTACATAGTGATGCCAATTTACACATCTTAGCATTCACAATTCCTCATTCACAATTCCTCATTTAGATGTCGAAGAAATGTAGTTTGGAAAATGTTTTTGGTTTTTTTTTCAGGGAAGATCTGGATATACTTCTAATATGAGCTCCTCAGTGATTAAGGTTAATATTCTTTAGTAATTAATCAGGAGGATATCAGATAGGAACATAAGGGTAAGAGAAAGGCATAAAAGTGCATCTTAGACTTGTGCACTACTAAAACAACATGTGGAACAGCATTGAACCAGCATATGCTGTGGACAGGTGGACATGACTTCCAAAACATTTATTTCAATTGCATGCCCTATGGTGATTATGTCTTGTGGTGTCAAACACAGGCAGCCTGCTACCTCACACTGCAGTGCAACCAAACCTCATCATGTCGTCATCAAGCCTCACTCAGTGAGGGCCCAGCTGTCCTGTGAGGATATTCAGAATTGTCTCCCTTTTCAGGTAAACCTTCTGGTCCTCAGATAACCTTAGTAAAAACTTCAGAGAAAATATCACATCAAACAGAAAATAGTATGTGCACTTGGTCAGGGCCAAAACACCATTGAAATGCTGTGATGTGTAGTAGCTCGCATCCAATCCTGTCCATATACTGCATATTATGTGCTTAACTGGAAGCTGGAGGTAGAGATCCATGAGTACACGTTGTGTGCCAAAAACCCTGTACCAAAAAGTGGGTTCAAAATATGAAAGCCACCATACTAAAATAACAAGTCTAGTAGCTGACAAGGAAAGTGAGCATATTGTGGCAAAAGGTCTACAGGTGTCTGATGTTTTATCTTCAGGAAGAATAGGTGTCATTTGTGTGGCACAGCTAAGAAGACTGAAGGATGCTTACAGAGATCCTGTTAGATGTTCCTGATCAGAGGGAACCTGTTGTGATTTTGTCACCTGATTATGAAACATGTTGTGTTGTGGTGCTTGTTTTCAAGATACTGTGTTATGCTATCTATAAATTGAGCACTGGCACTTAAAAAAATAGGTCTCTCAAAAGGAACACCAGCAGCTCTTCATTTTTTGCCCAAACATCTTCAAGATAGCCATAGTTCATGTATTTGGCTGTCTGAAATCTGACTGCTGTTTCCTGGACAGAGCCATGTTTGTCAGTATGTGTTGCACAGTACTTAGTGGAAGAAGGAGGAAATAAGAGGTAAAGGCTAAGAATGTGAAGCTAAAGACAGATCACAGCCACCAAAGCCTATTACTGCATTTTCATTCTGCCCAAGAAAACCTAGAAGGCTGCATCTCAAAGGATAATTTAGTAAATTACTTTGTGCAAAATATCTGTCTATTATGCTTTGGAAGTTCTTTGAGGTTTTGTTATTCAAATAACAATTATGCAGGCAGGAGCAACTCAGATTTCTGCCAAGAAGCCACATTAGAAGGTAGGTACAGATCTTTTGAGTGATATCTGTCCCCCATCACACTCTAAGAAGTGAGATTCTCCAGGGTCTGTATCTAATGGGAGCGGGGAGTAGAAGAGGGAGAGGAAGAGAGGACATGAAGAGAAGATATGGAAAATGGTTTGGAGAGAAGGAATGTAGAGTTTGAAGGCTCTGCTTAGGAAGAAGAGATGAAAAGGAAGGGTTACCAATCAATGTTGCAGCTGCTTTCTCACTTACGGTAGCTTTCTCTTACCTTCCAATCCCAGAGCCTCTGTCCATACAGACTACTAGGTATTACCAGCTGCCGGCAGGTCCTCTCCTTATTGCCTTTCTCCCACTCCTGTCACTGCTCCTTTATCCTGATGTATCTTGGCAAATGCATATAGCATGAAAAAATATCTCTTTCTGAGGGCATGAGTTTCTTTAACACGATTGCCAATCTCTTCATTGAAGTTCTTCAAGTCCTTTTGTGTCTCTGGCTGCACCCAAAAGCAGTGGAATATTTTAAATAAAAACATTAAAGTGTTTCCCTGATCCTGTTTATGAAAGTATATCACCAGTATATTTCTATCCTGGTTTCAGCTTAATTCAGAGTTAATTTTCTTTCTAGTAGCTTCTATAGTGCTGTGTTTTGGATTTAGTATGAGAATGATGTTGATAACACACTGATGTTTTAGTTGTTGCTAAGCAGTGTTTATACTAGTCAAGGACTTTTTAGCTTCCCATGCTCTGCCAGGTGCACAAGAAGGTGGGAGGGAGCATGGGCAGGACAGCTGACCCAAACTGCCCAAAGGGCTATTCCATACCATATGATGTCATGCTCAATGTATAAACTGGGGGGAGTTGGCTGGGGGGAAGCGATCACTGCTTGGGGACTGGCTGGGCATCAGTCTGCAGGCAGTGAGCAACTGCATTGTGCATCACTTATTTTGTGTATTCTTTTATCATTATTATTATTATTGTTTTCTCTTTCTCTGCTATCCTATTAAACTGCCCTTATCTCAACCCATCGGGTTTACTTTTTTTCTTTCCTGATTCTCTCCCCCATACCACCAGGGTGGGAGGGAAGGTGAGTGAGCGGCTGTGTGGTGCTTAGTTGCCAACTGGGGTTAAACCACAACAATTTCCCAGTCCAAGCCAGCACTAGAGATGGTAAAATCTATTTTACAGTTCCCCAGATATAAAACATTCTCATGCAAGGAAAACGTGAGCCAAATTCCACTGTTCAGAAAGACCATGATAGATTGCAGAAGGAAGAAATAAGAGAGGAAGAAAAAAATTATTCCCAGTACTTTGAAAACAGGACACAACAGTAGGTAACTATCAAGCAAATAAAGAATCTATGTCAAAGTAAATGCTCAAGGTTATGGTATTGGTCTGATCATGACAGGTCAGCAAAAGAACCTGTTCAGACCAACCAGAGAGACATATCCCACTGCTACTTAGCAGTGTCTACTTGCAGTTGGTTAGAGCTGCCACCTCTCCTGGGACACCTGCCATGTGTATTTCTTGAGCCCATGCTAAAAGAGATGCTGCTGCATTCTTATAGACTCAAGATCCAACTCCTCCTCTCTTGGCAGATTTGACAAACAATTAACCATGAATAGACACTACTTGGTATGGATTGCCCCAAGGAATGCAATGGTTACTGGTCTTGTGCAAATATCTTGTCCAAGTAAAACAAAGTGAAACAATTTTCTGGTCATCAAAGCTGAATGGAGATGGAGGAGGACAGGACACAAAGCCAGGTAAGACAGTAAAGTCAGTAAAAGCATCAGTAAAGCTGGAAGTTTCTGTTTTGCTGTGGTGGAAGCAGAGATGCCAGCCAGCCCAGAAAAGATTCAGGCTGAGCAATGACTAACATTACCCACTCAGTTAGACTGGGCAGAGTAGAGAAGCTTCAGACCACACCAGTGACGGGCAGGATCAGAATTTACAACCTGGGACAAAAAGCACAAAAGGGAAACTCTAGGAGTCCAGCAATGACATCAGACATGGGAAAAAAAGAAAAAGCACCTAGTACATGAATTAAAGAGGGCTTAATATACGCTAGAGCCCTAAAACCAAAATGCCTCAGTGAGAATTTTACAGTTACAGAAACTATTACTGTGGGCATAGCAGACCCTGCACGAGTTATTGTATTGCACCTATATATCATTAACTTTCACAGATTTCTTGCAAGTATTACGGCAATGCTGACTTTTCTGTCTTTGACTGTCTAGTGTGCTACCTTAAAATCAGTGGGCAATATTGGATGAGGATAGTAGCATAAAGATTGTATTGTTTATGTGTAAACGCTGATCTCAGAACAATGTGTTGTTCATATCAGTTATTCCCACTTGAAATGTAAAAGTCATCTCCACAGCAGAATGAACATGGGGAAGATAATTTCTCAGGGGTCTTGGAAGAGGCAGGCCATAAACTGAGAATTTTGAGCTATTTCAACTTCATTTTACCTGAACTGCTGAAATTACTTGTCTGTCCTTTCTGGCCCTTCTCCGCATGGGGGAAGGGAAGTCATATCTTTGGAGCTGGCAGAAAGTGAGGCAGCTGCCTGATCTCCATCTCAGGAAGGATCTATTTTCAGCATACCCAAATCCCCCCTCCTCTGTGAGGAATGTCAGCACTCCAGTGCCTTGCTCACATTCCATTGCTGTGCAGGATATTCTATATCCAGAGATGGTTTTCAATCAACCACTTCATTTGGGCTGTGCCATGTTTTGCTTCTAGTGCCAGTGGAGTCCAACTCTGCATAGATGGAAACAGAAATGGGAGAAAGTCAATTATTGGCAGGACCATACTTCTTTTACTTTTTGCATCTACACATTGTTGACTCTCTCAGGACTGTCCCTCTACACTGTCTAGCTGAATCTTGAGTAGATGTAGCATGTAGATTCACAGACTGAATGCAATTCTATTGTAAATTTCAGAGACCATTCTGTATTTCTGTTCATAATCACCTTTTGTAGAAACAATTTTTGTTGGTTTGTTTTGTTTTGTGGGGTTTTTTTGGTTAAAACACACAAACATATACACCCCTCCTCTCTCCCAGAATTGTCAACTTCCTTTGGATTGTACCTAGCTGGCACTAACCTGTGCACATTATTTGCATTTCCCTTTGTTGAATACCATGAGATTCCTGTCTTCCCATTTCTCCAGCCTGCCAAGGTCCTTCTGAATAGAACCATACAATAGAATAAGAGCATGCAATAACCCAAATTCAAGCAACAGTCTGTGAGACCAGTCAACCAACCCCCACCACAGAAGAAAGCTTAGAGATAATAAGCAAGGATGATGTGCTCACAAAGCTCAGAAAAGAATTTAGGAAGTGCTCACAGCTACCCTAAAGGGAGCTGGACTTATGTCAACACAGCAGACTTTGTTTTAGATAAACAGCTGTATCAGTTGAGTGGCACAACTGTTTATGTAAATGATTTTCCCTAAAACAACCAGTAGAAAATATAATCCTCCTGAGCCAGTCAGACCAGGCAGAAGGGGAGGGGAAAAAGTGTGTGCATGGCTCAGGACAACATAGAGTATAAAAATTAAATAAGCAAAATTAACTTTGAAGAAAGTAATGGGCTTGGGCTGGCTTCAACCCACATATTCCTTGCCAGTGACTGGGGATGCCCAGAATCATGATGGTGAGCATCTAAAGACTGGTAATGGGAATCATGCTTGTATTGTGATTCAACTGTATA
>VZTL01070925.1:0-39336 GCA_013400535.1 Scopus umbretta
TCACTGAAAAGAGCTTGGCTCTGGCTGCATTGTCTTTGTACCCTCCCTTCAGGATCTAATATACATTAATAAGATCCTTCCCAAGCCTTCTCTTCTCCAAGCTAAATACTCCCAGCTTTTTCAGCTTTTCCTCATAGGAGAGATCCTCCAATCCCTTAATCATTTTTGCAGCCCTTTGTTGGGCTCTGTCCTGTATGTTTATGTCTCTCTTGCACCAAAGAGACCAGGACTGGGCAGAAACTCCAGGTGTGGTCTCACCAGTACTCAGGATAGAGAAGAAAAATCACCTCCCTTAACCTGATGGCAATACTTTGTCTTACACATCCCAGGACACCATTAGACTTCTTTGCTGCAAGGGTGTATGTTTAACTTGGTCCCCACCAGGACCCTCAGGGTCTTTTCTGCAAAGCTACTTTCCATCTGGGTGGCCCCTATCATATCGTGGGGCATGGGCTTGTTCCTCCCCATGTGCAGAACTTTGCACGCCCCCTTGTTAAACTTCATGAGGTTACTGTTACGCTATTTTTACAGCTTGTTGAGGTCACTCCGGAGGCCAGCACAACCTTCTGGCCTACCAGCCACTCCTCCCGGTTTGGTGTTGTGGTGAACTTGTTGAAGGTGGCACACCCTGCCCCATCACCAGTATAACAATTTATGCATTTAATTATCACAAAACACTCAATTTTTTGATTACTAGTATCATGTAAGTATCCACTTAGGCAAAGAGCAGAAGCATCTTACTTTGCCAGAACAGAAAGCTGCTCCATAAAGTTTCATAACACCACTGTTCCAGTAGACATTATGCATACAAGGATACACAATAAAAATAAATGACCTACACTGTATATCACAAAGAAGTTGGAAAGGTCTTACTGTACTGTTGACAGGCATGTGTCTCTATGAAAAACAGCGTGAAATACACAGCTTTTCCCCCCAAAGGCATGTCTATTTCTTAAATTTCTGTATTTTTTCACCTAATACAGTGTGCAAAGCATTTTGGTTGATCATTTTGACAAAGCAGCACAGTACATATCATTGTCTATATTATTCTGGACTTCTCATTACAAAAATAGATTAATTTTTCTCTCTTTGACACTGCTTCAAACTGAAGATCATGAATTATCATACGTTTGCCTGATCTTCATGTTTCTCAGGAGATTACCAAGCTCCTATGTTAAAATGATCAACTCTTATAAAGAGGTATTTTATATTTTTAAGCACATAATAGCCTATCTTTCTTCTACTGTGTGGGGAAAAAAGGTTTCTAAGAGCTATACAAAGTTCAGAATTCAGTATGTTGCAAACATTTCTAAATATGCAGATTTAGTTTGGGTTTTTTTTCCTCACTGGTGGATTTAAAACAGAGTTTCTCACCTTTTACTTGACAGTAAAGTCCCTTTGTCATACTTCCTTCGGCAAACAGTACCAGCCAAACAATAAGGTATTTAAACTCATATTCACCTCAGCAACCAGAAGGTTAAGTTTACAACATTTGGTATTGGAATACTAGTACTTCGTACTATTCCAGTAAACATTTGGTTTACATTCCATTTGTCATCCCTACTTTATTCATAATACATATGGAGCCTATAAACTACAAAATATACAAACAAGAATAGGAATAGCAGATGTCTTTATTCTGAGCCAGCATACTACCATAGCTGGAATAGTACGAAGCTCCATTTTCTCTCAAAATTTACATGAAACTGTTAAAGATCATATTTGGAATAAAAAAAGTAACTCTCTTACAAAACTACTCCTATGAATATTACATTAAAAATAATGCCCATTACAAGATTGCTTAAATTTGGAGTAATTTCTCTTTGTATTTGGGATCTCACAATAATAGAGTATTTTGCTGTTGTTTTTTTATTTTTAAAAGAAAATCTTTCTTACCCTTCCCCTGATTAGGGTTCTTCCTGATGCCTTCAGTGCAAGATTCAATAGAAATTTTTGTTTGACTTTCACCGCCACATGTTGATTTCCTAGACCCAGGAATCCTTCCCTTCAGAATAACTGGGTAACTGGGTTTATCTTAGAGAACCTTGTTTTTTTAGAAAATAAAACTCTCCAGTCATCTCACCAAAGGATTGTTTCCCTGACCTTTTTACACTGATTTTCAGCCCCTGTTCTTTCTTCCAGTTCTATTTGATGGTTGCCTGGCAGATTCATACCCACTGACAGTGTGTTAAAAACAAACCACTAGAAATTATCATAACTAGAGAAAGCCAATCTTAGCCTGATCTAAGAATTCTCACAAAGTCATTTCTATTTTTTCTTTGTATAGTGACATGCAGTGGTTGAGGCAGGAAATTTCCATATGTGAGTATGAAGAAAGCTTTGAGGATGACAGGCTAATCACTGAACATCTTGTAGATTCATAGTTTTAGACCCTTTTTTCAATATCTTATCACCCATGCTATGGAACAGCAGGATATTAAGCGTTACAGGAGTTATGCAGGGAGACCAAGGTTAAAGCTGCAGCACAGGTACAACAGCATAATATTACAAGAGATGATGGGAAAATCCTCCATATAACCCTCACACAGGAAGGATGAAAGGCACAAGGACAGGAATCCCAAATTCAGAAGCATCAGGGAACAGCAAAAGCAGGGCTACAGAAAAGAAGCCAGGAGCCAAGAGTGATCACACACACACACAAGCAGAGCTAGTGCCCTCACCAACAGAGCATCATCAAGCTCCACCTGAGCAAAGAGAAAAGGACTGAACTGATGACAGAAAAAGTGTCTGCTGACCGCCAAGTGACCATCAGGTGAATGCAAGTTGATAAGTTAGGTCCGAAGTCAAACCAGGAAGTCCCATGAGCACATTGGGATCAGCAGAGAACAGGGCTGGAGATCAGCACTTTTGCAGCACTGCTGGGGCAGGGACCAACAGCCCCAAGCTGAGCTGAAATGGGATCCTGCACCAGGGGTAGGGCTGGGAGGAAGCCCCAGCAGATGCTGGTCAGGATTGCCCTGAAAAATGAGTATGCTGACCCTGTCCATCTGCACCACATCTATTATTAAATGGTTCTTTCCTATATATTGTAATAGCCAACATTTCTGCAGTGGAAGAAAAACTGCACAGCAGTCACATTCAGTGTCTCTTAGTCAGTATGTGGAGTTCATGCCTTTGATTTGATATATATGACATTGAAATTATGAAGTGTGTAGGGCAAGCAAACTTCACCTTATATGAAATTACTATGTGTTGCATGCAAATGTGTACACAGTCAATAACAATTCTGAACATCCCAACAGACCAAATAATTTATTAGCTTTAAAATGTTTTTATTTGTCTTCAAATTTTATCTAAACTTAAAAAATATATCCAATTCTTGAGTTGATAAATACATCTAATTCAAACATACTAGTGTCCTGACCTCTAGGATTCCACTATATATTCATTTTAGAGTCTCAGACCACCTATGGATCAAGTTATCTTGTGTACAGACTGACATGTAAAAATATTTCCTTTAAATTAAGTTTTTAATGTACCCTTGAGAATGTAACCTTATATTTTATTAGCAGTGTTATACAGCTCCATGAATCTTATAATAAAGCAAGTGCATTATAGCCCATACTAATATTTTCTAGGCAAACTGACTCACATTATATCAATGAAAAAATAATAATGTATCATAGAAAGTAAACTGGATACAAAGTGTATTATAAGGAGTCACATTCATGTATTATAATTAAGCAAATTTTGTTAGGAAGGCAGTTACATAGTGAAAATGAGAGCTAAGCTTTTGTTTAAAATAAAAAGTAACAAACTATAAATCAGAGATTATATCATTACTGAATAAATCATGCACTTTAAAAAAAATCTTTATAAGCAACTGAATCCTTTTTTTTTTTTTTTCCTTTTAGGTGAAGAGATCTTAAAAGACCGACCATTAATGAAGCAAAGATTACATTTTTATTTCTATTAGTATAAACAAGTCCAAGGAAATTTGCATAACACTCTATTTTAGAGGTGGTGATGTATGGAAGTATTTTATTTCTATAAATAGGAAGATAAATTGCTAAGAGAATCTTCCCCAGCCTAGATGTCACTGTGGACAGAAGAAACATAAGCACCGCAACAGATAGCTAAATCCTCTCAAATGGTTTTAAATGTCATAGCCAAAGACCTGAAAAGAGATCAACATCTTTATTCTAATCTAATATTGTATCAGCAAACATCACTGAGCACTCAAATGACTGTTAATTGTTCACTTGTCTGCAACAGGAAGTCAATAGCTGTATTTTGAAGAAAACATTTTATAGAAACTGGTGAAAATAATTAAAAAAAAAAAAAACACCAAAAAAAACCCCCACCCTTGACTGCTTAAGAACCCTGAGTGACAAGCTGAACAAGAGATTTAAATATCGAAGTTAAAGAGCAGAAACCTTCTATATACTAAAATGAAGTTCAGAGAAAACAGAAGGATTTTCTTATTTTCTTCTTCCCTGCTATGTCTTTCTTTTAGGTATTAACAAGGCAAATCATGAAACTTGTTGGACTGGAATTCAAAAATGCAGAGATTAATACTACTGGTGTATTACTCGCATTGAAGATCATTCCTTTAAACATTCTTTCAAATGGGACAAATACATGCTTTAAAGGAGAAAAAAAGGCAGGAGTAGTCTGTTCAAGCTTAATATATCTTTGGGAAATTGTAGTTCCAGCACTGCCAAATAGGAGCTATCTGAAAGTATGAACAGTGTAAACTATTCCCATTCCAGTCCTAATAAATTTCTTAGATGAGCCTTCATTGTTACAGAGGTTATATAGCAGTGCTCAACATCACTGATGTTTATGCCAATTTTTTCCATGTTTTTCTTCTGTCCTTATAGTAGTTATGAGAAAAATTCACTCCTGCAGACGGGGTTACAGTAAAAGCTCATGCCTCACTAGACTCCTTTATTAAGGACTAGGTTTCACAGTGCTATCTGTTTGCAAAAATCTGAACTTCATTTTGTGACAACATAAAAGACATCACATCAAGTTCTCCTGAATCAGAAAGAAGTATTATACATACCTCCACACTTAGGAATAGGTCCACTCCACATTACTTTTCCATCCATTAGCATGCAAGTAATTGTTTCAGTTCCTTGTGTTTTAATAAATCCTTCTTCACATATAACAGAAATTGAGCTCCCCAGCTGAAAGTTGTCACCAAAACGCCGAGCGTTGATTGGCACTCCAGGATCGGGGCACTCGTTATGTCCAAATGCTTTTCAAAATTAAAAAAAAAAGGGGAGGGAGAGGAAATAGTGTGATAACTCTTGCAAGTAAGATGACATTTTTAGGATTTTATTCTGCTAGTAAGAACAAACTATTTATATTAGGAAACAATACGAAACAAAAGCTTGACCAACAGCAGAAAATGTAAACTAGTACAAAAAATTGTTTAAAATATGATAAAGTTATACAGGCATGAATCTTAGTTTGGGTAGCTAGGTGCTGGCAGATTTCAGTGATGGCTAAGTTCTTCTTTCCAAGAACCCATCCTATCCAATGTTACAACGGACCAGAAGCATCCACCAGAAGGGCAGGGCAAGCATCTACAGTATAATAGCTTTGGTCATCTTTTGTATTTTCAATTCACCATCACATCCGTCCAAGCCATACTGACCTCAGTGTGCCCCATACAGCCATAATCTATTTTATTGCTGCACTGAGAGCCCGTGAACAACTACAAAAGGGGTGACGTTGGTGAAAGAAAGAAAACCTGAAACTAACCATATAGTTATATTTAAGGAAAAATAAATTCCTGGTATGTACAAATCCTTCCAAAATTTCAAGTTTGTCCATGGGCAAATAAAAAAATTGTAATTTTCCTGTATATATCTATATTCTGTAACAAAGATAGTCCATGTCTTTTACTACAGAATACACCTTATACTAGGAGAACAAGCAAGCTCGTCTTCTTAGCAGAAGTGAGCAAAATAATATTTAAAGCAATATCATTAAAATATATGTATTAATTAGTTATTACATTTTGATGTTTTATTTGTTAGGAATAATGCACACAAATCTTAGATTTTTTTAAAAATATTGATTTTTCAGTAAGAACAAATACCACAAGCACAATATCCACCTTCTTCACATGTGTTGACTGCAAATTGTGTCTTCATAAGTATGTTTACATATGAACACATCAGAAAGGACTACATACTAAAAAGATAATTTTCACAATATTTTTCTGCAGGTTTACTAATGTGTCTGCTAGACAAAACATATCCAAGCTCTCTCATGAAATTTTGAAAAAAAGTAATATTTCATTAACTTAGCAGAAGGATTTCTCAGATGTTGCATTACAGAGGTACTAAGAATCACAATGACAGACAAGAGAAAGCATTCATTTATTGGGAATAAAACCAGTGCTTTCATTGAATAGTTGTCTACCATTTGAGGGTGGCATTAAAAATGGCACAATCCCACAGTTTTTCATAGGGGTTACAAAAACTTTGTCAATACTTTATGCACAGTCATCACTTTTAGTGAGGGGATTGATTGTCTGTTTTCTTACAAGCTTCAGGCAACAGAGAGATAGACTTTCAATTTTGTTATCTGTAAATGTAGATAAATTACTGCAGGTATAGCTTGCTTGCGTATGACACCAGTTTATTAAGGATGCAAAATCGGTTCATTGCTCTATATTTCAGCTCAGGAACTGAGGGTTGTGGCTGCTACTGCTGCTCCTGTGGAAGAGATTGTACTGTATAAGGATGGCTATGGTAAGCAAGAGTGAAAGACAATCCTTCCCAACAACAGCAGTCACTCTCTTAGCTTAGCCTGGCTGCAGTTACATTACTTGATGAATAAAATTCAGTCTGCTTATTCTTCTGAAAAGCTTCATGGTGGAGCTGTAATATTATATACAAGCCTTAAAACAAAAAAAAAGAAGAAGAACGCAGGGGTATATATCCTTATTATTAATATTTTACCCATCATCAATAAATGAAGGAACCGTGGAAAAGTTCTTTATGCAATATGACATGTAAAGAGGAAATCCAGTTTTCCTGGCATTTATACTCATCAACTGTCATGACCGTACTGGTATTTTATGCAGTATTTGGAAAAAAGCCAGGCAGAATAACCATAGCACAAGGTGACAGTGAAGTACTTTCAGTACTGATATTAAATCAGAAGGATGTTAAAACCTGCATTTTGAATCAAAAATATGTGAATCATAGAATCATAGAATTGTTAAGGTTGGAAAAGACCTCTGAGATCATCTAGTCCAACCATCAACCCCACCCCCCAAAAAAAACCCAAACAAAACACAACAAAAACCAACAAAAAACCAAACCACCATGCCTACTAAACCATGTCTTGAAGTGCCACATCCACACATTTTTTGAACATCTCCAGGGATGGGGACTCCATCACCTTCCTGGGCAGCCTATTCCAATGCCTCACCACTCTTTCAGGAACTGCAGAGATCTCAAGAGATAGGAAGACAGGAATGAAGATAACCATAACTCATCTGGTCTGCTCTGGAAGGTTCTTGGAAATAGGGACAGAAAGGAGTGGTCCACTGGCGTGAATAGTTGTTTTGGTAGATTGCCCTACAAAGAGTTTTAGCTGATAATTCTAGCAATGTTGACATGCCAGAAGGATGGGTTGTCATCCAAAGTGACCTGGACAAGCTGGAGAAGTGGGCTTGTCTGAGGTTCAACAAGACCAAGGGCAAGGTCCTGCACCTGGGTCAGGGCAATCCGCAGTATCAATACAGGCTGGGGGATGAAGGGATTGAGAGCAGTCCCGCAAAGAAGAACTTGGGGGTACTGATTGGATGAANATAAGGAAGACATTTTTTACAATGAGGGCGGTGAAACACTGGAAGAGGTTGCCCAGAGAGGTAGTGGAGGCCCCATCCCTGGAAACGTTCAAGGTGAGGTTGGATAGGGCTCTGAGCAACCTGATCTAGTGAAAGATGTCCCTGCTCACTTCAGGGGAGTTGGGCTAGATGACCTCTAAAGAGCCTTTCCAACCCAAAGAGTTCTATGATTCTATGAATGTCTTTGGAGTAAATGTAATCTCTTTTTGTAATATCAAAAAGAAACAGAAGTTAAGAGAATATCAAATAATAAAGAGATACTTCATAAAAAACTATTGTGAAAAGTTGTTAAAAGTTATGCAAAGAACTACTAGGTTATTCAGTACCATCACATGTAAAGTCCTGTAGAGTGCATAAGAGTTTGAAGAATTCTCTTGGGAAGTACTGAGACTGAAAAAGTCTAGCAGGAGTGGGTGCCAGCAAAAATGTGCCATGACGGACATACCTTATCACAGCAATCAAACAGACTAAAGCAGTCTTTGGATCTAAAGGCAACATCTGGGATTGTCAATGTCTTGGACTACTGAGCTGAAATCACTTGAGTAATTAGGCTGATGTCAGAGACCTACAGTTTGACCTTCGGTATGTTGCTATACAGATGTAACTTTTGCTAGATAAAACACAATTAGACAGTTGTGATGAAAAAAGCAATTAAAAAAAAATCTGCGTTACTGGCTAAAAGAGCAGATCTAAACTTATACAAAAATATTCGCCCTGCACCTCCTACATCCTGATCAATGAGCAACAGCTCACCAACTAGCAGTCCGCCAACTAGAAAAAAATCAAACAATCTGGAAGATGCTCTCCACCTGAGAAAACTCAACCACCTCAGCCCAAAGGGAGGTCAGCATGACTCTGGCATCTAGAATGCCAGCCCATGGAGGACCTCCAGGGACACCTGGGACCAAACTCTCCCAACCGGAGCTGATACTGTTCCTCCCAACTACTGACAACTCTTTCCACTACCAGTGAGGAAAGGGTAGGTGTAGATATTCACTCATGACTTTGTAGTTGTCTTTGCATTAACTACTTTGACACAGGCAATAAATATCCATTCTCTTTCACATGGCTCAAATTGTTGCATAGCAATTAATGTGTGCATTTTGTCTGTCCTGACCTAAACTAGGAAATCCAGACTGAAGCAGAGAGACTATATAACTTCATTGCTTGTAATTTATGTGACTATATTCAGATACAGTGTCTAGTTCTTATCTCCATAATTGAACAAAGATGTAGCTAAAGCGGGAAGCATTCATAAAGGAGTCACAAATATGATAAAAGGCTCAGTTTTTCCCTTAATTGAGGAGTTAAACGCATATTAGAGGGTAGATTAAGGGATGACTAAGGTTATAAATACCTTCACAGAGACCAGAAATGTCATTAAGGGCTCCTGGGTTTGGGATATAAACGGGAAGCAAGGAGTCAGGTGTAAGTATGCAGTTCTATAGCAACTTAAACCAATGTAGTTTTGAGTTTCTATGTTCCTGTGTTCCACTGTACACAGTAAAGCACTCTCCTGCTTCATTCCCCCTTTTGCATCAACAGTAGTGCATAGCCAGATATAAGTAAACCAACATAAGGATCTGACAAAGCCAAAAATCACAGCCTTTTGCGTTCCTATTCCTTTAGTTATTGGAACATTGCCTGCATCATCCTTTTTCAACTCACACATTTTTGTGGGCTTGTCCCAAAATTTAACTCATAAGAAGTCTTTGTCAGACTTAGTGAAGTAACTCAAAGATGAGGCATTTGAAATTTCATTTTTGTTGACTTCCAACAAAAGTTGAATTTATGTTTAGTTTTACTAGAATTAGACTAATTATCTGAGACCACATATGTTGCCGTATTAAAAATAAATATGGGATAAAAATAGTTTCTGATAAATACTATTTAAAAAAACAGATTACGTACTAGTAACTCAGTATTATTCTTCTCCATCTTACAGCTCAAAAACATTAATGAAGTTATGTACGTTAGTAGCCTACATTCTTTCCAGAAAAGAGGGATCATGTTGCACCTTTTCTGTGATACACTGCTTCTACTCTTGAAGGGGGTAGTAAGAGACTGATAGCTTTGAAATATGTAAGTTGGAGTGTTAGCAGAAAATTGATATTTTTAATTAACTTTGGGTTTACAAATGCCAAGTCAGAGTGAAAATGGTATTAATTCCTTTTTTATCCTCCCTCTTGGCTTTAAACTATTTATTATGGAAATATTACATCTGTAATTAACCAGATTGCAGCTGTCTTTACTGAAGAAGGATTAGACACATTTTCTGGAGTTATTTTTGCTTTTGTAAATAGATTTTAACTACAGAGTTTAACAAACTCACACACCTCCATTCTAGAATAAACACACCCATAAAAAGAAATAAAAAACCATAAATGTGTTAAACTGCTCAAATATAGAAAATGCTTCTTTAAAATAATTCTTTTCAGAGTGTTTCATTATACAACTGGTAAAAGTTAATATTACATTGTTACTTCTTTACAAAAAATAAAATTATATCATTTGATACCATCAGTGCATACTTTAAGTGACTGTTAATGAAGAGATACGATAATCAGACTACCACATGTCCAAGGAAGTCTGAATTTTTTTTAAAGAACCAGTTTATAAGTTGTCATGGTTTAAACCTAGTCAGCAATTAAGCACCACACAGCCACTCGCTCACCCTCCCGCCCCTGCTGTGGGATGGGGGAGAGAATCAGAAAAAAAAGTAAAACTTGTGGGCTGAGAAAAAGGCAGCTTAAAAGAAAAGCAGAGCAAAAGAAAATGAAAATAATAGTAATAATGATAAACGAATATACAAAAAAAGTGATGCACAATGCAATTGCTCACCACCCACTAACCAATGCCCACCCTGCCAACTCCCCCAGTTTCTATACTGAGCGTGACGCCATATGGTATGGAATAGCCCTTTGGCCAGGTTGGGTCAGCTGTCCTGGCTGTGCCCCCTCCCAGCTTCTTGTGCCCCTGGCAGAGCATGGGAAGCTGAAAAGTCCTTGACTAGCGTAAGCACCGCCTAGCCATAACTAAAACATCAGCGTGCTATCAGCATTGTTCTCATACTAAGTCAAAAACACAGCACTATAGCAGCTACTAGGATGAAAATTAACTCTATCCCAGCTGAAACCAGGACATAAGTATTTTCATATGGCACTGAAATATTAAAACTGAAGTCTTGACAGTGTTTGATGAATTGTTGTATTTCCAAATAAAAATTAAATATAACAATTATTCCTTGATGATCGTCTGCAGCTTCCATTTTTACTGTAAATGCTACTTTAACTGACCTATATCTAGTTCTAGTTTTGCAAAATAGGATGACTTGAGAATATCCATTTATACACAGGCTTAATTTTTATCAGAGAAGACTGCCTTAGACTGTGCAATATTTTTTTTTCTCATTGCTAGATTTAGGCTTATCACTATCGAGGACTCCACAGTGAAACCTTAAAGAAGTAAGCAGAAATCTTATAAATGTTAAAAGGACATGAAACAGAAGAAAATATAAAGCAAATATTACAACTTCTATTAAGAAATATGGATTTAATATATCATTTTCATTATAACTAATTTTATATTTATTATTTGAATAACCCCAGACTGTCTAATATTCAGTTATGGTACTAAGATATCTAGCTACAGTTCAAAGTTTAGTTTGTAATGACTGGTAGCTAAGAAATCCATAAGAAGACACCATATTTTCTTCATGCTTATATTCTACATTTGTGAGAAATGGCTTAAGGATGAAGCAGCTAAGATAGAGAGCTGGGAGCTGAAATACAAGGCAACATCAGAGAAAGAAGGTTTACATAGTAATATGATGTCAGGTTATCTCTTTCCTATTCAGACAGCAATGTTCCAGGTAAGTCTTAAGAAATACTTCCCTGAAAGATTGACACCCTAAACCAAAACAAAACAAAAGAGGGAGAGAAAAAAAGATGGGGAGGTGAACTATGATGCAAGAAAAGTAGAGAGCCACAGGGGAATTTAATCCTTGCAATACTATGAAAATAATATTAATTATTAACATTCCTTGGAGAAAAATGTGGAATCTGGGTCTCTCAATCACCAAGCTCACTTAATTTCACTTCCTCTTTGGTTTAAAGGATCCTTTTTGTTTATTCAGAGTAAAACATCTCCAACAATAAAGAATATTTTTTTTCATATAGCCAAGCATGTAACATATTCTTCTGGGAAGGGGACATGTGGGTATACAGGTCTCCTTCAAACCATGCAGCTGAAAATTCACTTACATTCCAAGTAAGCCTCTCAAATTATACTCTTAGGTGTTAGGGAGAAAGACAAGAATGGGACCAGTTACCTGTGACATCAGACTTTTGAGAACATCCAAATATCTATCATCATTTGGTTATTTTGTTTACCTGTTGGCATGGAAAACTACTCTGCCACCTCTACCATCAGAAAGAAGAAAAAAAGAAAAAAAAAAAAAAATCCAAGTGTTTGAGGTGGGGCAGCTCTGGCCGGAGGATATGATGATCCTCCCAATGGCCACTCTCTTATCCCTACCATCCTCTCTGTATAGTAGCAAGTCTGATACTTCAGGCATTCCCTCTCCTTCCAGCTTCCTTCCAACTCCCCAAAAGGAACAACTTGGCTAAACCCAGCCCTTCTCACTTCACTGCTGGGGTGTCAAAATTAAAGTTTGCGTATGCTCCCGGGAAAGCTTCACACTATATTTTGTGGTGTTATTCACACTCTGGGCTTATATATTGCATCATCATGTCCCCCCTAGCTGGGAATATACCATGCCTGGATTTTGGTGTGGGATAAATGCCAAATAATTTGATAATAGTACAACATAGGCAGTTCTTCATATGTCCTTCAGAAGTATAATGATTTTGCCAGCAAAAAGTAAGATGAATAACTGCCAACGGTATTTAGTACTGGAGAAGATATGTAATGTCACCTTCAATTATTATGCTGTCAGTAAATGTAGTGCCAATTATTAAATATGGAGCTATGTATGTTTTTGGGTAGTTTCAAAATTTTCATCTCCCCCAGGACAGAAGCAACTGAAATACACAGAACTTCATTTTAACAGGAAACTCTGTTTCTGTGTAACAGACAAACTAAATACAAAAGGTAACAGAAGATGCTGGTTTCCCTTCCAAAAGCTACAAATAAGTAGGTACAATTCAGAGCACTCAAGGCAGAAGTCCAGCTATTTACTGCAGTTGCTCTGGATGGTAGTCTAGAAATTTCTCTCCCCATGGCTGTTACAGCTGTAAGTTAAAAGTGTATTAATCAGGATATAATGAATATGAACTTATCTGTTATTTATCTATTTGAATATCTATATTAATATGATACAGAATTATCTATGAACAGCCTATATACAAGTATACCAAACCAGAGTAACTAACAACAGTAAGTATTCTTTTTAACACTGTAGTGGCATATAGACATACTGCATAAGCATGTGAACAATTTGATCACCAAAAGGGCAACAATAGACAAGTGTCTATCATAGACATGCACATAGAAGGCATCCAAGTAGCAAAAAATTGCTACACAAAACACAAGATAAGCACAAAGGACTGCAAATAGGTCAGACATCCTGAATACACAAGGATGACATCAGCCATAAGGAAGGTAAAACAGAGAAACAGAAGACAAGCCTATTGTGGTTTGACTTCTCTTATCAAAGAGCTCCTACAGCTGCCCATGTTAACTGCCACGACTAGAAGCTAGCATAGACTGCAGCCACCAGTTCCAGTGTATTATATACATTCAGAGCTAAACTAGCATATGAGTGTTCAAGAGTAATTGTTTCGTACATGTAATGAAGGTGATTAACATTATGTAGGATTTAACCAGCAGCACAAAGTGTGCTGTTAGCAAATTTAGTAAAGTTCCATTTTACAATTTGAAACTGGCCCGATTTGTCAGTCTTCTAAACAGTCCCATCACAATGATCTGTGATGCTGTAAATTATAAATATACACATATTTTCAGCCTTAACACTGTATTTGAAAGACAATCTAAACTCCTAAATTTGGTATTTGTAGGTACACAGGATTTGTTTGAAGGTGTATTACCATAACATCATTTTTACATACTTATACATATCTCCTAAACTCCATGTTGAAAACAAACCACACATATGCATTAAAAAATACTATTACTTACTGTTATAAGTGATGTTAAATCCACGCCCTGACATTGAATGGTCAGCTTGAAACTCCAGACGCAAAATATGACCATTACTGGTAAGATGGGAAGGAACTTCAGCTCCAGTAAATGTTCCTATTATGGGAGAATCTGGAGAGTCACCATCTTTAACTGCAAGGAAGTCAAACTGAGATTCCAAGTCAAAGTCATTAAAAGAGAGATGGATTCGGCTCCCGGGGTCTGAAATTATTGTCCAGATACAGTTTAAATTATTCCCATATCCCTCTGGATAATCAGGTGAAAGAACTGTTCCCATTGGTGCAGTGAAATTGGAAAGGCAAGGAACTGGCAAAATAGAGAGAAAGAAATTAGATAATAGAATAAAACACTTCAATAAAGATTTATTTTATTACTAAGTTTTTGTAAAAGACCCTTGAACTTGCTGATTACCTCAACTGACTAATGCAGTATTTGTTATGATCTGTGAAGCCAGAAAGAAAGTTCTATTTTATTTACCTTCTTATTCCCTTCCCCTCAATAAAACAGCCTCTCAAGAAGACCCCCAAGGTAATAAAGAACATCTTTGTTGCATTGGAAGCCCACAGCAGTCCTTACAATTTACCCATGTTCAACAAGCCTTAATCAGTTGGCACCATTTATTTTCTCCTTTAGGGAACTGTTTAGATGAGCAGACCTCTCACTGAGCACATTAAAGAGGCAGAAAGTCAGTAGCACCTTATCATTTGTTGTTCACACAGGAGCACCAGAAATTAGCTAATCTCAAAGAGACAAGAGAGTTGCTTTGGTGTTATCAGAATAATATTTTATATTCAACCATTTCAGTTAAGCCATATTAACTTTAGTTGCAGGGATGAAAGCAACTGATTGCAGTCAGAATATATTTGATCTGTACTATTTTAGTGGAAATGTTAAGAAAGTTGTTGCCACAAATACATATCACAACATTGGTTTTACTTATGCTGTATAATGTAACTGGAAGAGAGCTATAAATGTCTATGATCATTTAAGTGCTAAAAGATATTCATGTATAATACATGGGGGAAAAATGTAAATAATTTAAACTCTCAATTCAGCAACTTCTAATCTAAGGAAATATATTAACTTATAAAAGTAGATATAAAAAGCGTTTCATACACATAAAATCTACACAATCCTACAAAAACCCCAATAATAAAACATTATATCAAATCACATAAAGACAACTGCTTTAATAGTTGCTAGTAAAAGAAAAAAATATTTTAGCAGTTCTAGAACCTGTCCTGGGCATAATCATTAGGCAAAGCCACCACTGAGCAAAAGTAAATTCATCCTGTCAGTGGAATTAATTGCATTGTTCTAATTCTGTAATCAATCACACAAATTATTACATATAAGGAAAAACTCATCATAATGTTATGTATTAAAGATAATAATAAAAAAAAAAGATTTGGTACATACAAATACAGATTGGTATGTTTGCAGACCACTGGTTGTTTTCTTGGCAAATGATAGATTTTTCTCCAATTAATTCAAATCCAAACTGACACTCAAACCTTAAAACATCACGGTTAGAAAATCCATCCCCTTCTCTGATACCATACAATGGTGTTCCAGGATCCCCACAGCTTTCCTTTTCAATTTCTGTTGAAATAAATAAGGAATTTATTCCTAAAAGACTAAAACAAATTCCCTGTGGGTATATGCTCACATCTAGAAAATAACTATACATTATTATAAGCAAATGAAAATCACGTACATAACAACAGCTGCTGAAACACACCACTGAGTCTGATTCTACACTCCAGCTTCTTAAGGAGGAAAATCTGTGTAAGGATCTTAGAAAAATCTGAGCTCTTTTTGTTAATAGAGCACTTGAAATTAAAAGGATATGAAGAAAATTATTACTACTTTATTTTATTTTGCAAACTTTTAGGCAATAATAATGTTAAGTAAAATATCCCTTGAAGTACGTGGGTGCTTAAAACCAGCAGCAGAGATCAGTATCCCACTGCGTAAACACTGTCCATTTTCCAATACAGCTTAAATTGAAGAACAAATGACATGGCAAAAAAAGACAGTAGTGACACAAAAATAATTGCTCAAAGTCAAAAGGAGGCTATACATAAATATAAGTCTATATACACATATATACTTATTTATACACACACATGCAGAAATAACTTTTCCATACTCTAATAACATCTTACCTCAGTGGACTTAACTGCAAGGTATCTGAATGACCCTCTCCTATTTCTACAATTGCTACAGCTATGATATTGCCTCAAATGACATATTATCCTTAACTTTCACTAGTAGTTATGGAGAGATCTTCTAAAAAGCATTTCTCACCCATATGCATTTTACAAGCTCATAGGGAATTCAAGCTGGCATCATAGAATGGTTTGGGTTGGAAGGGACCTTAAAGATCATCTAGTCCCAACCCCCTGCAATGAGCAGGGATACCTTCCACTAGATCAGGTTGCTCAAAGCCTCATCCAGCCTGGCCTTGAACACTTCCAGGGAGGAGTCATCCACAACTTTTCTGCACAACCTGTTCCACTATCTCACCACACTCACAGTAAAGAATTTTTTCCTAATACCTAATCTAAATCTACCCTCTTTCAGTTTAAACCCATCACCCCTCGTCCTATCATTACATGCCCTGATAAAGAGTTCTTCCCCATCTTTCCCATAGGCCTCTTTTAAGTATTGAAAAGCCACAATAAGGTCTCCCTGGAGCCTTTTCTTCTCTAGGCTGAACAAACCCAGCTCTCTCAGCCTGTGCTCATAGGGTAGGTGTTCCAGCCTCCTGATTATCTTTGTGGTCCTCCTCTGGACGCACTCCAACAGGTCCATGTCTTTCTTACACTGGGGGCCCCAGAGCTGAACACAGTACTCCAGGTGGGGTCTCACAAGAGCCAAGCTGAAGGACAGAATCACCTCCCTCAACCTGCTGGCCATGCTGCTTTTGTTGCAGCCCAGGATGCAATTGGTTTTCTGAGCTGCGAGCGCACATTGCCAGCTCATACTCAGTTTTTCATCCACTAGTACACTCAAGTCCTTATCCACTGGGCTGCTCTTAATCCACTCTTCATCCAGCCTGTATCCATGTTTGGGATTGCCCTGAGCCAGATGCAGGCCCTTGCCCTTGCCCTTGCCCTTGCCCTTGCCCTTGCCCTTGCCCTTGCCCTTGCCGTTGTTGAACCTCATGAGATTCACATGCGCCCATCTTTCTAGCCTGTCAAGGTCCCTCTTAATTGGCAATTAAAGACTGAGGCAAAGAAGGCATTAAGTACCTCAGCTTTTTCCTCATCCTTGGTGGCAGTGTTCCCCCCTACATCCAATAAAGGATGGAGATTCTCCTTGGCTCTCTTTTTATTGTTAATGTACTTGTAAAAAAAGTTTCCCGAGGAATTCATATAAATGTCAGCCTGCAGTTCCACAGGTCAAGATTCTGGCTTTTGTTGAAGGCCACACAACTTTTTTCCAGTCTTTGGGGGTCTCTCCTAAGCTCGACAAACCCTCAAAGATGGTAGAAAGTGGCCTTGCGGGGAGTTTTACCAGCTCTATCAGCACCCCTGGATGCAGTTTGTTATGTCTTAGAAACTCATAAAGAAAATATGTTCATGATATGAAACTTAGGAATACGTTCATCATCTACAAATACAGGAAATATGGTACATAGGTAATGGAAATTCAGTACAAAGTATGTTTTTCACAAACTTCTTTCATGAGAGATCCTAGGTATAAAAAGGACATAAATCTTAAAACAAAATTTATCACATGTAACAATAATAACAACAAATATCCCTAAACCATAGTTTGAAAATTTCTCTTTAAAGGTCTTGCTGCCATTTTTTTTTAATGTTTCCACAGGTGGTAGTTTAATTATGAGAAAATAACCCAAACAAACAGCAAGTATTTTGACTTTATCTCAATTTTTCCATGGTCATATTATCAGCAGCATACACCTCATTTTTCAAAGCTTTCAGCTCTTAATGCTCTGAAATGTAACAAAAAGCAACTAAAGAACATTCTATTTCAACAAGAAAATGAAAAAGAGTTGAAGATTATTTTAAAAAAAGTCATCACAGAGATTTGAAAGTCTTTATTATTCTGTTTGATTAAAGAAAACTCAAAACAAACAAAAGAAAACCATCTAACAAAAAGCACAAAAAATTTAATGTTTCTTATTGCTTTAGTTGTATTTGTTCAAATAGTTCTAGGAAAAGAAGAATATAATTCACAACTTAAAAAAAATATTAAACCCAGGTTTAAACTTTCCCCAGAACACAGACATCCAATTAAAGTTAAAGCTGGCCTGAAGAAACAACATAAGATATCCCAAAGAAGATACAAACTCACTCCTCCTGTCTTCAGTGTTGATGAGACTATCAATGTCCAACCTACAGAACTACTCAGTTTTTCACTGCTGGTAACTTAATGAAGTTTTCTCATAGAATATATGCTAGACAGTAAATATATTTATACCTACTTATATTTATTCTCTTTTGGGGTTACTATTCTGATGCAGCTGGGCTAATGGCTTTCTCTAATTATTATCCTAAATTAAATAGCAAGAGTTTCCATGGTTTTTGTCAAATTTAAACACATATATATTACTGAGCAAAGTTGATACAGTGAGCCTGTACATTTTGTCTTCTATCAGACATTGCTATTAGGAAGACTTAAAGGAACTGCTTCTGCATTCAAAAAATTCTTAGGCAGAGTATAATTATTTACAGGAGTTAGTTGCTATTTTCCTTTATCCTATGTGATAGCTGTATTTGAGAGATTACATCCATAGGCTTATATTTCGTTTGCTTTCCTAAATGGAATTTGGTTGAACAAGATGTTATTTGAATGGCAGTTTTATATGAAATAAATTGTCCCTGAACCCCATTCATATCCGTTTACATATCTTTTCCTTTCCGACAAATCTTTCCTTTATTACCTTAATCTTTTCTGCATGCCTTGCTTATACCACTTTCATGCTTTCTGTAAATTTCATGTTAGCATCAGTTCATGCAGTTCATTTCTGAATTTGAAACACAATATTTTTGTGTCATTACTTACTTCTCCTTAGAAGCAGAAATGATAGTGGTTTTTTTATTTGGTTGGTTGGTTTTTTTGATTGAAGTGTAAATAGATTTTAGGTTTGTTTAGAGAATGTCAACAAACTTTCTTTGAAACAGACAGGAAAAAAAAATACTACTTATTGGGCTTTTGTCAGATAATCACATTTTAAATAACATGATTTTAGGAAAGACCACTATTTCATCTTTCTTTGAAGTCACTAAGGGAGCAAATGATATTCATGTTCACATTTTTTACTGGTAGCTCTACCACTCTTGTTTCAGCTTCCCCGCATTGCATATTTGTTTCAACAACTCCTAAGAAGTTAGGTTAAGAGCCTGACAAAGTCTCATTTCTTGATAAACTCTCACTAGTCGCTCATTGTAAAGAATTCGGTTATGATAAATAGAAATTATTAATGTTGTTTAAGATTAACAGAGGAAAAAATAAGTTTTCAAACAGCTCAATTAGTAATGCCAAAATTAAAACTTTTTTAAAAAAATTGGAAACTTCAGTATGAGTCACCAAATAGTGAAGAGAAATAAAAGGTGTTATATATATATATTCATCTTGAAATATAGCTTGAATTCCTACCAACAAAGCTGCACATGAGTCCACTGCTTTAATGTTCTAGTTGGACTAAAAATGTCACTAATTATAATAAATTCATATAATGCACATGTATAACAATGTTGCATTTCACAACAGAAGTTGTTATAGAGTACATTTTAGTGGAAACATTATTTCTACAGGATATTGCATAGTATAAACATGTGGAAAAAATATTATATATAATGGCTACCTCTGAAAAATCAAAAGTAATCATTGATTAAGCACAATTTTATATTTTATTTTATATTTTGGCTACTTTGTATTTCTACATTTTGATTTATGTTCTTTTTTATGATTTATTCTGCTTTTTGAGATTTTCAGTTCATGTTGGCTACAATAAGAGATGGCTAGGACGGATTTCCCTTTTCCTGTAGTCATTACCACTGATACAAATCTGTGATCCAAAAGATGAGTATTGTTATTTGTGCCTAAGAAAAAGAAAACACTTCTGTTAATATTACTTCTTTTAGATAGACCTTTCTTTCTTTGTAGTCTTATAAAAAAAGAGAAGCATCTCTAAGCATAAATACAGTTCATTTGCTAAATGTGTTAATAATGAATCAGGCACAATCTTTTGAGGTTTAAGGATTTTAAGAGGGGGGAACAAAATCCATTTTTGTTTTCAGAAATTATTTCACATAGAAGGGCATTGACAGTAAAATGAGGCATGACTTCCTGTGATGTTAGAGATCTAACTTTTTTTAAAGACTAACTCCTGTTAAGACTGTTTAGGATACTTGTTAATTTGGAAACTTGGTCATACAAAATTGATAAGTTCTTGGTCACAGTACACTGAATGGAGCTTACAATTGCCAACATATTTTCTAACAAGAAATATCTAAAAACCTTATAAAATTAAGGGAATAATAAAAGAAAAATAAAAAGAAAATTATGGTAACCATCTCATTTTGTTTTAAATTGTCCTGTCCTTGTGTTATTTCTGTGTATGTCACTGAAGGGTTCTGTTCATTTCCAGTCAGTGATGCACTGAAGGGAGAGCCCAAAGCAACAGTAGATACCAGCATAGGGATACCAAGATAGGAATGTTCCTTTCCTCTTATCCTCTGCCTTTGTGAAGGACAGGCACATTCTGGAGGTGACTAAATGGGCCTTGGGGAAAAGAAATGGTCACTTACTACACAAATGCATTTTGACAGAGTTGCACTGGAGTTAGAGCTTGAAGAGGTAACTTGTCTATCTTTTTCCTCCTGTAACTCCAGGGAAAATAAAAGATAAGAATGTGGTTCTTATAAGGAAAACAATTTTGAAAGAAAAGAGATCACTGGTGCACAGTGGAAAGGTACAATACTGAAGGCTTGCTATCACTTCAGCAGAGCTCAAAAATCTGTTCTAGTTCCCGGAAATACCAGGAAAGACCAATCTCTCTTTATTTTATCAGCATTTTAGAATAATGTCCATTTTTTTATTCCATTGACCATATCATTGGAAATATGACAGACAACTAGATTTGTTTTGTCATTAGTAAAATTGCATTTGAATTTATTACATGCTATTTGTTGCAACAAAGCATACCGCATTGACTAAATACTAGTATGTGAAAAGAAACAGAGTTTCAGTATGTAATTCAAAAAGAATGAAGCTGGCTGTTTGATATTTGAATTTTCTATGTCAAAAGCTACAAACATTCACCATCACATATTGACACACTGACATTTTGCAAGTTAATGGGGAAAATCTATATAATCTCACTTTGAAACATGAAGGTATGTACAATTTATATATATACACACATTACTGAATACACATTACATATCTAATTTAGCTGTGAAATTGCCTTGCCAGGGTTCCTACTGCAGAACTTGCTTATTCAAAGAGCTAGGAAAAGATACCATTATTTATTATTTATACAACTTTTGCTCACAAAGCACAAGGAATGAGAGATAGTGTAATCATCTATCTTATCTTGAATACTAGAACTTACATCATGAGGAGAAAAAGCACTCACAAAGCAGCAAGCAGGAAAATAAAAACAAGTAACTTATGAATCAATAACATATTTCTTAGTGTCAATTAGCATGATAAATAATACAAGCAATTGGTAAACTATGCCATATGTCTTCACGGTACGTATATTCAAGAAAATGAACCTTAAAGATGCGTAGCAGACAAACAGTTATGGACCAATTTCAGCAAGATCTTAGACTGTACTTACCAGCTTACATGGGAAAAGACTGGAGGTTTGGTCACATTTAGATGTAAGTTTAGGTATTGCTATGACCAGTAAACAAAAAAGAAAGCAATTTGAATGAGTTAACAGATTATACCTTCTCCTAAATATTATTATGTTTATATGTATCTTCAAATAAAGGAAACAGTTTTGTCTATTAACTGTTACTGTTAAAGTGTGAGTATTTTTATAAACATGGGATGGAAGTTTATTTCCAAAAGAACAAAGAGCCGAGAGTGATGTGACTGACAGTTATATTTTAAAGGTTATCAATACCTTTGCTTCATTTTTAACTATCAGAACCACTGTTCTTACTCAGAACAACTAGTGTGATTTATTTAGCCTCAGTTCTGATCACAATAGGTTTTATGGTTTCTTTTGGTTTGGGTTTGCTTGTTTTCATAAAAGATAGGAAAGAAAGACCTGCTTTTACGTGTGGTGTGGCTATTTTCCTAGCAAACAGCAAGTGTGGGGATAGGGAATGAATCGTACATTGAGTTCAAATACAAATGGGCTGGAATGATGTCTGCATCAAAACCATGAGAAGGTATACTTCATAGGACTTCTAGCTGTGCCTGACTGTCCCGGTGGGAGACGCATCAGGGTGCGTTGCAGCATCTTCTTTGTGCTCATGGGTTTCCTTGCAGAAGAAACAGGTATGCTAAGGCAGGAAAGGAGAGAAGGAGGACTTACCCATACAGTCAGGTCTTGTCCCTGTATGAATTCACAACAAGTTTAGTGTATAATATGTTATACAGAACACCTGTCCAAGGGTATAGAGTCAGTCAGGGAAATTTTATGGGGGGGAAAAAAAATCTATAAAGGAAGCAGCTGTTCTTTCCCTATTATGTAGGTGGTGCTAACCTTTTGCACCATTGCTGAATTGTGCCAGTTGTCAGGGTACTTCTCATTTCCTGATTATGTAAAGTGACAAGCCAGAATCTGAGAATTGCACAAAGAAAAAAAACATAATTCATTGAGGGAGGGTAATGGGGCTAAGGTCACTTACAGAAAAGTCAGGTGAGGTTCCTCTGAGAATGCAGTGGCAAAACAATGACAGCCACCATTGAAAGTAATATTTTATGTATATCACAAATGCCCAACATTTCTAGTAAAAGGAAAAACTAGTTACAGCCATTCTCCATGACAATAAATTTTTCAGAGAGACAGCAGTTATATCCGCATGATTTTTACTGTATAAGCATTTACTATAAACATGAAATATTTCATAATTATGTTCTATTATATATTGTAGGTACTTATAGACTTTATAGATATACATACTTCCTTCTTTTCCTATTCAGTGTCATGTTCGGTCTTTTAAAGTTATTTACTAGTCAGCTAGCAATCAGTTGGCCCAGCTAATGAATGAGCCCTGTGGAGCTTTATATAATAACTATACCGCCATTAAAATAAGTTACTCCTTAACTTAGGTTTAGAAAATCAACTGCTCTGTAGAACTCTATCCACACAAACAGTTTAACAGCACCACAGGACTTCTCATGCATATAAACATTCACAAAAGCTGGGGTTCAAGTACATACTTTTTGGAGAAAAAGGAGAAGATAGCTGTACATACAAATAGAAAGAATACAGCAGTATAAAAAATAAATGAAAATGGTCAAATATCCTCAACTATAAGTTGTACATTTCTTCTATTTATGGAATTGTCTTTAGAATTTAATTCAGCGTGATATTTTTCCACAACCCTTCAAAATACATATCAAAATTTACAGACACCAGTCTTTAGGATAATTTAAAACTTCTGGTAGCACTATACTATTTTCTAAGTTTTAACTGTCTTTTCTATAACATTCTACCAGGTATTACCTTGCTGGCATCTCACATTATTCACTTTTTTTAAAAGAGATTTGGAATGTTCAAAAGTCCACTGAGCTCAACACCTGGGGCATTAAGTCTAATTTCAGCCAAAAGCATAAACAGAAACAATAGTCTTTATACTGAGGTTTATCAGCGTGCTTAGCAGTGTTTAGAACCCACAGATAAAGAGCCTACCCTGTTAAGAATTTTGAGTCCTAATTTACAGGAGCATGTAAGAATGTTTTTATCCTTGAGTACATGCTTTGGGACTGAAGTAAATTTTAAGTAGCACCCAAAATAAAAACAGTCTTATTTGATGCCTGAACTAATGAGAAAATATAGTTTAATACTCAGGAAACCCCCAAGATGACTCATATCCACTCTACTTGTTACCTTACACAACATAGCCTGTCAAACCTACTTTAGCTAATTAACACTTACCATTTTCAAGCTCTTTGTATCTCTCATTAACACAGCTATTTCAGCCTGGAGGAACTGCATTTGGGCATAGTTAAGTAATTCCTGGCAGCCTTTCCTGAATGTACCTGACTTTAGCTGGACTAAAGATGGATCGCAGCATAATTTGAAGGAAGTTTTGTACAACTATCAACATTTTTATTTTGAAGGCTGAAATATAATTCCACATTTTGGAGTGCTATAGTTACACCTCAAAAAATAAAGTAGTGTTGTTAAAGGGAGAAAACATCCATCAATTTCAGCAGCTGTCCCTTAATATAACTTTTAATAGCAGAAAACTACACTGTTAGTTTTACTTATGGAACTATAGAAACTAGGCACTAGCAAGGAAGAATAAATGGAACAATAATACCAAGGAATCTTATCTAAGTCTGCAGTCCTTTACATGGACAGTTCCAATGAGAATACACAGAAAATCCCTTAGAACACTGGTTACTGCTTGGCTTGTCAAAAGGAAATAACAAAGTGAATGGAGCTGAACAAGTGTCCTTAATTAGTAAAATATATTCAAGAGAATTGCCAAAACCACAGAAATATTCCAAGAAAAAAGATGCTAACAAAAATTGCATAGTGTCTTCTGAATTTATGTTTCTAATGTTTGAATTTGAATTATTTTTTTAGGAAAATAAGTGACTGGAAGCAACAGCTGTAGCTGTGTTTGCAATCTGTATACTTTGAACATGGCAATAGTTCCCATATGCAGAACCATCTGAAATAATTCTTAAGGTAGCATTAAGCCTAATATCCATTTATTAGCAGTTACATAAATTCTATAATTCCTGTGTTTTGTATTTAAATGAGTGAGGCTTTTCTCATTTTAAAATAAGGTTTTCTTCCTCAGACTAAGTAATGTGATTTCAATGAGAAAAAATATAAGCGTGTTGTTAATCACTGTAAAGAGACTGAAGCTGTAGAGAATGTGGCCCTTTAACGTTTACAAAATATTCTAAGTTATGATAAAAACATGCAGTATACTATTTTACTAATATGAGTAGCAGCAGAAAACACATTTGTGTCATTGCTGATTTGACTAAGGCATTTCACTCATCTTTAGAAAATCTTCAGGAAAATAGAACGTTTCAGTAGATTCAGTATCTTCATCTCCATCTGTCAGTATGCTTTTGAAGATCATATAAATGAAGATTAACTATTTCAGGGGATTTTTTTCTCACATTATGGGAGTCAAGCAGACTAGTACATACATTGTTGACAAGATCATATAAATGAAGATTAACTATTTCAGGGGATTTTTTTCTCACATTATGGGAGTCAAGCAGACTAGTACATACATTGTTGACCCTTCTGTTCTGAACAATGTTGTACTTTTTCTTCTTATATAGTAAATGTGTGCAGGTAAATGAATCTGAACTCAAGATTATTAAAGGTATCATCCAGAATTTATCTCTTGATGCATCCATAGTTTATCTGTTGACAGCTGTGAATTTATTTGCAGCTAGTATATCATCTCTAGAACCTTTCAAATCTGCTGTTACTCTTACTGACAATATCAAAGCAGATAATGTTTTCAACCTGCACCAGCTCTGCAACCCTTTTTTAATGGCAATTAATAAATCTTGTCCTCTAATGCCTTGAACAATTCCACGATGGTTATCTGCATCATATTCTGAATATTCGTGTGACCAAACAACACTGCCAAGGTTTTAATTTGGTAGTAACCTTATCATCATTACAACTTTCCAATTTTGCTGAGCTAAACATTTAGCCAGGATGCAAGACTATTAGTTCCAGATTGCTTGTCTCTTGGGAATATTTGAACATTGCACAAGAATTTTAAGGACGCTCTAAAATTTCCCTTGGATCTGGCCAGATCAGTGCTAATAGGAAGAGGGAAAATAGAATAGTAATAAACTTATTCTGAAGGTTTCACATTTAGGATAAAGCACCCAGACAAGCTGAAGGTTAGAAAACAAAATAAAAAAGAAAGTCTGTAGAGAAACAGCTACCAATTCCTATTTAAAAAAACCAAAACAAAACATGCTGGACATGCGTGTTATTCCACTCGCATGGGAATAACATGAATGGTAAAAATAAATACTTCCACAGCACTGAAAAAAACAGTAGCTATGGGAAACAAGTGAACACCCTGAACTTCTCAACTAGAATCAGACAACATGAATTACATGGCGAGACAAACAATTATGATTTCTAGTAATATTTTTTCCTCAATATCAACTTTCATTTTAGCTGCATGTGTCCATTGTCTGTTGACATTTTCTCAGAGAGTAAGCACATTACTGTAAAATATCTGTCTATTGGGGGTCTAAACCTGCAAAATCCTCCTGTCTGTGACTTATGTTACTCACCCTAACCACTACTACACTATGCTATGACAAATAGCGTTATAATATGGCATATTACTATTACTACCCATGCCAATATTATTTATTAATCACACAGGGGTTTAACTCATGTATCTCACTTAGATAAGTAGTAAATTTCTTCCATTCCACTGCTGTTTCAGAGAGGCCTCTCTATGTCTGTACAGAACTTTGGCTTCAGATGGCTTTAGACTGTCAATGTGGCTTACTTTCTTGCCCATCCAGGGTTCTGGCCCTATGATCCCTCATCCTGTTCCTTTCTAGGTTGGTCAGTTATTCCCATCTGGCACAAAGCAAACACATCTTTCCAAAAGGAAACTAGGGCAGACTAAAAAGAAAACCAAAACCACAAAAAAGCCCAACCCCAAAACCTCAGAACAAGTACCAACCCCCTCCAAACAAATACAAAAAAACAATTCCCAGATTCACTCTAAAAATACAGAGCAGAGTTTGCTCCTACAAAAATCATATAGTGAGTTTGTATTGGGTTTACATGGCAAGGTTGGGGTATCTGGGGGTTTGCAGTGGTGGCCTCTGTGAGCAGAGGCTGCCCCCATATCAGACAGAGTCAGCTCTAAGAAGGACCTGCTGCAGGCCAAAGCTGAGCCCATCAGCAATGCTGGCGGTGCCTCTGTGACAACATATTTAAGAAAGGGTAAAAAAATGCAGCAAAGCATCTGTGAGAGAGGAGCGATAAAAATGCAGGAGAAACAACCTGCAAACACCAAGGTCAGTGAAGAAGGAAGCAGAGGAGGTGCTCCAGGTACCAGAGCAGAGATTACCCTGCAGTCTATGGAGAAGGCTATGGGGAAGCAGATTGTCCTTCTGCAGCCCGTGGAGGTCTAAGCTGGAGTAGATATTCACCTTGCAATCCATGGAGGACCCCATACTGCAGCAAGTAGATATGCCCTGAAAGAAGTTGCATCCCACAGAGAGCCCATACAGGAACAGGCTCCTGGCAGGACCTGTGGCCCTGTGAAGAGGAGCCCATGCTGGAGCAGGTCTGCCGGTGGGACCTATGGCCTGTGGGGGACCCACACTGGAGCAGTCCATTTCTGAAGGACTGCACCCCATGTAAAGGACCCATGCTGGAGAAGTTCCTGAAGAACTGTAGACGTGGGAAGGGCCCCACATTGGAGCAGTTCATGAAGGACAGTATCCCATGGGAGGGACCCCACGCTGGAGCAGGGTAAGAGCATGAGGAGGAAAGAGCAGCAGAGTCAAAGTGTTATGAACTGATCACAATCCCCATTCCCCTTCCACCTGCGCCACTTGGTTGGAAGAGGAGGTAGAAGAGTTGGGAATGAAGGAGTAAAGTTAAGCCTGGGAAAAAGAGGGGCTGGAGGACTGTTTTTAGTTTTGTTTTTGTTTCTCACCATCCTACTCTATATTTAATTGGAAATAAATCAAATTAATCTTCCCCTAGTTGAGTCAGTTTCTCCTGTGATGGTAACTGGTGAGTGATCTCCCTGTCCTTAATCTCAACCCATCATTTTTTTCATCTTACTTTCTTCCCCTGTCCTGCTGAGGAGGGGGAGTGAGAGCAGCTTGGTGGGCATGTGGCAGCCAGCCAAGGTTATCCACCACAGAGCTGCATCTAAATTTAATCTAAAGGTGGTTGTTGAATGTACATTTTTTTCAAATTAGAAATGGAGTGCTCTCACCCCCCAACCCACCCCTCAAAAGAAAAGAATAAGAGAGAGAAGTATTGCTAGAAGCTCTAATTAGACTACAGCTTGGATAAGGAGAAATCTTTTAGAGATTTTAGTTTCTATAACCCAAATCCCCTTAAACAAGTGAGTAAGCATATGCAAATTGGAATTTTACAAACTGAATCTGGTTAGATATTTACCCCCTTGCCAAATTTCAGGTCACTAATGCAATGTGCAAGAAAGCTAGAATTTATCAAAAAGGTTGCCAGATTATTTTTAAAGGCTACAAAAAAATGTATTTTCCTGAAGCCATGTTCTTCAAAGCTGCTGAAGTGTTTTGTTTGAATCTGTCCATAAGGACTTTAAGTGAGACAGCCACCAAGTATAGATAATTTCAGCCCAAACAGTTAAAGCTCAGAGTTTCCAAATGGTGAAATAAAGAATAATTAAACTAGGTTTTATCTTAGGAAAAAATGATTCAACCTTAACGTAATGCATTACCTTCACCAATAATATGTTTTATTGTTTCACTATTATTGTTAAAATATGCAAACTAGAGAGAAAAGATTATTTGTGTATGGATGGGAGATTAAGTAAAATTAAGAAAGATATTTCCCCACTATTTAAAATACCGGCAAGATCACTACTATGACTATGTGACCAAGCCATTTGAAAGAATATTTAAATATTGGAGAGATGTCAATGTGATGACGAGAGTAAATTTTCCATGTATTGAAGTAAATCTCAGCCTATAACATGCATACGAGATCAGCTTCTGGTGCATAGTTGAAAATGAGAAAGATTTAAAAACTCTAAAAAGCATGAAACAAAGATATAAAATTCCAAACTGTATGTACATTCAATTTAATACCAAATGTTTTAAAGATTAAAATAAACAATTAATGACCGGAACAAAAAGTTTGGCTTCTAAATTATAAAGATACTTAACTGATGATTGAATGCCTTTTTGAACTATATGTTCTAGATTAACTGCAGGCCACTGAACATACCTAGCTAACAAACACTAGAAGCACATCAGTTATTCTTCCTGTTGTTTTCCCCCTCTCATGTTCTGCCTCACCTCCTCGTGTACTGAACCTTACTGACCAGTTATACAATTTATAATATAAATAATAGTAACATTTATTAAGTCAGAAATAGAAGAGAAATTAAGATCACAGAAAACAAGAGCGCTGTTTCAGACTGATTCTAAACATATTCAAGAGCTGTTTATAATAATTCATTAGCCTTTTAATTTGCATTGATACATGGTACCATTCCTTTGTCTGAGGTTAAATACACAGACTTCATTTTTTATATTAATGACATTTTCATTAAATATGAGGAGAAAAGAGAAAATAAAGTTCATATAATTCAGGAAATACTGTTCAGGCATCTTACAGACATATGATGCTTATTAAAGTACAAAATCAAATACAAGTTACAACACAGACTCAAATAATAGTTTAGGTTAGCAGGAATCCTGACTATCCTTTGGTCCAAATCCCTGCTCATGTCACTTTATTTTCCTTACTAGCTATAGCTTTTCAGCTGCCTTAGTGATACACAGTGGTGCAAATTATTGAGTGATATTCAAACTTTTTCTTGTTTGTAGTTCACCAGAAGTTAGCATGCTGACCCTGAGCTACTTTTTTGGCCAGGTTTTAGCTACTGTTCTTTTCTGCATACAAAGTAAAATTTAGAGAAATAGTATATATTCTACACTCACTGTATTGTAAATATGCCATGCAGATACCTCTGCTAAAGATGAATCCAGCATTGCAGTTCTTGCAAAGATCACTTAAGCCAATAATTCATTTTTATACTTGTATAACTTCATACTTTTATAACTTGTATAATAGAGAAAAAAATAGAGTGGGAACAGTAGATTTGAAATTAGTATCCGAGAGCTGTTCAAGAGAAGCAGCAGCTTTTTGTTACATGCTTCCTTTGAACAAATGGCCATTATGTATTTTATTACATTTGCTGCTCATGATAAATATGAGACTGCACTCCTGGCATTAAAGAGCTATTGCACAGCTAATGTATGAGGTGGTGTCAGTTTCGACAATACTAATGTTAACTTGAAAAATCAAAGGAACCTTAGTTCTAAATGGACCACACATGAGTATGGAGCTATAGCATATTAAATGACAAGAGCCAACTCATGGAATAAATAAGCTGAACACCCACACAATTATGTCTTGGACTAAAGAGTGCTTACTACAGCCATCATATTATGGAGGACTATAAGCACTGCCTGTAAGGATAAACTGATAATAGCAGAAGCAGAATTTAAAATCCTGACTTACAATAAAAAGCAAACTGGATTCAACTCAGGAAACCATTATAAACAGGGTTTAAAAAGCGAGGCCTAGAAACGTACAGTAAGGAAAACACAAAACTACAATGTTAGATTAGAGAAGCATAGACATCACTGTGTAAACAGGGAAAATTGTGCTGCCATTGCCATCTACTCAATACACTACAAATTGCTAAAATTTCGTGTAAAAAAGTTCAGTATAAGTACTGAAGAAGAGCATATGTAGTTTGATAAAGTATGACATAACTTCTGATTGAAGAAGTAAGTATAGCCACCCTTTTATTGCTTGTATATAGACAGAATGAGTCTCATATACTACAGCTGCATACATCCTGTCAATGGTTCTGCTGTATCAGAAAGACAGCTTACACTACATGAATATATTGTATTCTGAAGCAGAAGATGCATTAAAATAACAACACAGGGACAGTAATTCTATACCTGATGAGTTCTGTACTACTTATATTGGATACCTTTATATTAAGCAGAGGTGTTTTCCAGTTCAAGCATGTACATGGGTAATAAGACTATAATTCAAAAATTACCAAAAAGTTTTACAAGAGACTTCAGTTTTGTTCTTACAAAAGTCACTAACAAAAAACACATTCACAAAAAACAAGATGTGACCTACTAGGATACTTATGAAACTGTTGCTACACCATTTGACTTTACAGCTGTCATGTTTAAAAAACATTAGAGAATGCATTATTAAAACACCAAATCTTAGAGCTGCTCTCATCAATATGACAGACAAAGTTGAAGAACAGGAATATTCACCTTTGTGTGGAATCAGCTAAATGACTGACTGTGCATAAGATTATTCCGTAAATAAAGAGACTACAAAGGTTATTCACAGATGTGCTTTAGTTGTAGAGCCATTGTTTAAACATGCGGAAGCCCTGTGTCATGGAACTGCAAACCTGTCCTGATCAGATGGGTCACGTGTTATTTTTGAACCAGTGTAAAGGACTTATCACGAACAGTTAAACATTTCAGTTGCTAGATCCTGTATTACTACAATGTGAATACTGGTAGCTCTGACTATGCACCTGGGACAGTTCTTTCTTGAGTCCACAGGAACAATACTGAGAAAACCTTGCATCTAGAGGAATTACATAAAAGCACTTGAAGATGCAATAACTTTTATTCAAATTGTGCATACATCACATGACAGCCCAGTCAAAAGGATTCAAGCAAATGACAGTGTGAATAGCCTGGTGGCCAGGAAAATTACTTTAATCTGCTATTACTATTTTCATTTACCTATTACATGAAATATAGATGATGAAGTGAAAAAGTGAAGCTGAATACTATTTGGAAATCTATTATCTTTCTTTTGGAAATCTGTTATCTTTCTCAGAAGCTTGGATGATGTAGAAGTAGTGATAAAGATTGCAAGGAGATTCAGGAGAGCAACTATAGCTGCTTTCTTATTGTTTCCAGTTCAAGAGAAATGGCATGAATTCCTGACAAGACAGCCTAACAGTCTCAAACACCTTACGCCACTTTTGCTAGAACGCTGAGAGTACAGCATTAGTTTTCCCAGCAAAGTAGCTAGAGATATTTATAGATTTATTTTTCCAAGTGACAGGCCAGCAAATATAATACACCTGGGCCATGGCAAATCAACAAACTCTTACAACAAAATAGCAATTATGTAGCAATTACCTTCATTGTCAGAGCTGGATGTTCAACCTGAAGCTGATAAAAATTGCTTTTTACTTTCCAGTCTCATGCAAGACCTAGTGACTGCACTGCCTTTACAATCTGTTCCTTTACCCTATCGCTATTTAGGGAGAACTTTTAACTTGTATTGTAGAACAATCTGATTATGCAACACTTGATTATTGCCTTGCCATAAATGGTCAGAAGTAGTATTTCTGTCACTACTTCATCTGCTACTGTATGGTTCCACTCTTCTAAGCATTATTTTCAAAAGAACCCATTAGTTCTAGTTAGATAGCTAACTGATTCAAAAGTTACCTCCTTACAACTGGAAAGTTTTCTGTAAAATAGAGCTGATCCATCAGAATGTCACTATGCTACTCTAAAGCTAATGCAGAAACTGAAAACTTCACAACAAATTTGAAACAAAGCTTACAAGTCAAAACTCAGAGGGAACAGCTTGAAAGATATTCACTACAAATCTTCTTTGGTGTTCTACATTGCCAGGCCAGAGGCTTCTTGTTAAATTACACCTAAAATCTTTTTCTACCACTAGGAAAAATTGGTAAGTCAAGAAATATTTCTAAATTAACCAATATTATTTAAATATGTACTAAATGATTAATAAAGGCGAGTAATATTTCTTTCCAACCTTAAAATTTAGTCACAGTGGAGTTAGGCTGCTGAAGGTCAGTAGATCTATCTTGGGCAAAGCAGCAAAAAAATGTTAACACTAAGTTAAAATTAAAGGTGTGCATGTCAGGATAAAATTTTTATGCAGCTACCCACAGCACAATGTAAAATAAAAATAGTCAAATGTTATCCTAAAGTAATAAAAAGGCTGTCAAGCAAGTTTTAGGATGAGCTTCTGTGATGTTCGCTAAGTGCTACAAGACTGTAAAGGACATTTTAAAATTCTTTACTTTTTTTCCTAAAAAAAAATATTTGAGTTACATGATTACACCTGCAGAACAAGCAGCAATAAGAATCATTTTTCTGTTTTGTAAGACATGCATCAGAAAATTATTTGCTTCCCCCATGAGTTTGTACTTTTCAGAGCAATGAAAATTTTGCCTGTACATCTCTCTTCTAGGAAGAAATTAAATCCTCTCTTAGCTATCACTTTGATGCACATACTCCAAAGAGAATTGTTTAAGGATGAAACTTAGGGACAACTGCTATTTTCTAGTGCAGCAGAATAAACTACTGCCAGTTTTAACACGGAATAATCTGAGGAGAAAACAGTGCGAAACAGACACAAACAATAAGTGATGTAGTCAAGTGTATTGGGCCTGGCTGAGATGGAGTCAACTGTCCCCACAGCAGTCCTCACAATGCTGTGCTTTGTATTTGTAGCTAGAATGGTGTTGATAACACACCAATGTTTTGACTACTGATGAGCAGTTCTTGCACAGCATCAGGGTTGTCTCTCTAACCCCTCCTGTTCCCCAAAGGCCACCAGGCTGGGTTTGAGCCAGAGACTGGGAGGGGACATAGCCAGGACAGCTGACCCAAACTGACCAAAGGGATATTCCATACCATACAGCATCACGCTCAGCAATAAAAGCTAAGAGAAAGGAGGAGGAGCCATTAATTATTAAGGCATTTCTCTTCCAAAGAAACCACTATGAGTACTGATAACCTACTGCCCAGGAAGAGGCTGGACATTGCCTCCTGATGGGAAGTAAAGAATAATTTTTTGGTTTGTTTCCTTTGTTTCCATGCGTGGCCTTTGCTTTTCTTTGTTAAACTGCCTTTATCTCAAGCCACAAGTTTTTCATCATATTTTGTCCCTGTCCCACTGAGGAGGGGAGCAACAGAGAGGCTTGGTGGGCACCTGGCAGCCAGCCAAGGTTAACCCACCACCATGGAAAATGAAGAAAGAGATCGTTGGCTGAGTAAAGAGGAGGGTAAAACAAACAAACAAACAAACAAAAACAAAAACAAAAAAATTGAGTGAAAATTATGATTTGTCTGGTGGGAAAACTAGGTGTCTACCTCACATAGTAACACTAGAGAAACAACTGATAATGCTGATAAGTGACTATCTGCATAGTCAGTTATAAATGATGTAATAAATCATAAATGACATAATAGTTCCAAGGCTAAGTAAGAACTTTCCTTGTAACCTTATGCACATTCTGACCAATTCTGTATGATATGCAAATTATGATTTTGCAATAAATTGATACTTGATTTCATTGTGTCCATTTTTAAAACATTGTGCTCATTTTTAAAAAGGAAAGAAAGGAGGACCCTGGGAACTACCAACCTGTCAGCCTCACCTCTGTGCCTCTGTTTCCTTTGATGTTATCAAAATAAGACTGTTCACAATTTCTTCATTAAATGATATTCCAATGATTTGTTTTTACATGTACATCATATGTACCTGACCAGTATTATCAAAATCACAGTAGCCTTACAAGTATCTTATCAGAACCCCAAGGGATAAAACAGCCTAACTCATAAATACCTTATCAATGCATCCTCATAACCAAAGTAAAAATGTTGCCATAGCCACAGGGAAGCTTATGCTATTCCAAAAGATTAATGAATCATATTAGAGCATTATATCTACTGCTCTAATTATGACTTAACAACAACAAAATAATCAAGTTACTACACACACTATTTTTACAGTTTTCTGCTGCAATTACTTCTAATGTCCAAAAAATAAGTTCTCAGATTCCACTGTTTAAAAAAAAAAAATCACTGGAACATAAAGAACAACTGTGAAACAAAGTTCAGTCCCTGATTACTGTCTATGATTTGTATAATTTCTTCCATTACTCTGCCTGAGTTTTGTCACACCTTTTGAAAATTCGTCAGTTACAAAAAGTCATCAGTGAAATAGTTCCTGCCCAAACGTAACTAGTAAAAGACAGTGAAAAACAACTTTGCTAGTTATTAAGGGAAATAAATGGTCAACACTTCCATAGAACATAAACCTAAAAAATAATTGAAATATAATCAAACCTCACTAATTTCTTTAGGAAAAATAAAACCCAGTTGTTATTCTTTCTCATGGGTAAACTAACTAAAAAAGGAATCACCATCCAGAAATCTGCTGGAATACAAATCTGGAATCTAGCAAATTGTTCAGAGATCTCTATTACTATATCATATATATTAATGTACTGAAAATTTCCTCCAGCAAAAAGCCAGGCAGAAGAGTACATTTCTGTGAAATAAGCAGTAAGACAAATCTTTGTGGATATAAAGCTCATTAACATGCTTAGGGATTTGAAACCACTCGTGATGCTGTGTGTTTACAGCGGACTGAGGAGAACAGGATTTAATGCACATTTTCCATGTTAAATATTTGGGAGGGAAGGGGTTTTAATCTATAAAAAGTGGCCATTTTCAGGGGTAAGGCAGCTAACAGCCCAGGACAACTGCTTTATAAATAATAATTTTTAAGTAGAAAGAGGTGTTAAATGATTATGCTACCCCATGAAGTATAGAGAAGCAAATAAATATTAAAAATAAAACCAAATAATAAGATTTCTTTAAGACTGCATGTTGTAGTAATGTATCACGACATAATAAAGTCCATATTCTTAACTGGTGACTGGCCACTAGCCTGATGTAACCCCGTTTACTATAACTTTTTGAGCCTGACCCATGAGCCAGTTTCTCAGCCAACATATTATGGACTTGTCTAGCTGTAAGATGGACATTTTGTCCAGAAGGATACTGTAAGAGACAGTATCAAAAAGCTTTGATAAATCAAAACCTACCACATCTACTGGCTTCCCTTGGTCAACTAGATGGGTGACCTTGTCATAAAAGGAAATTAAGTTAATTAAGCAGGACTTTCCCCTCATGAACCTGTGCTGGCTATGACCAACGACTGCATTGTCTCTCAAGTGTTTTTCAGTAACTCCCAGAATAACCTTCTCCATAATTTTACCAGGCACTGAAGTGAGAATGCCAGGCCTGTAATTACTAGAGTCTTCCATCTTACTCTTATCAAAAATTGGGACAGTATTTGCCAGCTTCCAGTTGACTGGGACCTCTCCAGACTCCCAGGACAGTTAAAAATAATGGAGAGAGGTCCTGTGACAACATCAGCCTACTCTTTCAGTACCCTGGGATGAATGCCATCAGGCCCCATAGACTTATGTGCATCCAGCTGGAGCAGCAAGTGTCACACAAGTTCCGAGTTGGCAGGGATTTTATTATCACCCCCACCACAGTGTTCCAACACAGGACTCTGGGGGTCCCATAGCCCACCACTGATGTTAAAGGCAGAGGAAAAGGCGGCATTAAATGTCTCTGCTTTGTCTATGTCCCTATTTGTGAGGTGACTGACCTCATCAAGTAACGGACTAATGTTATCTCTGATCTTCCTTTTGCTGATAACTTATTTAAAAAAGCACTTTTTGTTGTCTTTCACAGTGCTGGCCAACTTGAACTCTAATCGAGCTTTGGCCGCATGAATTTTCTCCCTGCAGTGGTGAACAGCATCTCTAGTCCTGTGTCACGTGTTCTTGCTTCCAGTGTCCATACACTCTCCTTTTTCACCTAAGTTCTAGAAGAAGATCACTGCTCATCCAAGCCAGCCTTCTGCCCCACTTGCTTGACTTATGACACTTTGGAATTGCCTGCTCCTGTGCTCTTAAAAGATGGCTTTTAAAAAGTGACCAGCTATCATAAAACTCGAAGTCTGCAGTGGTCAGTAATCTCAGTGCAAGAGAATTCCTTTTTCTAATGAGGAATAAAGCATTAGATACATAAGGTGAGAAATAAAGAAGGGGTTGCCATAACATCGTTCACAATCATAGCTAAACCTACCAGATAATAAGGCCGTTAAGGAAAAAAAGCAGAAGACTTAAGGTCTTAATCAACCTTCTTGTAATGGCACTGTATTTTGATGGTTTAAGGCCATAGGCAAGGCAGTGTTTGGAAAAGCAACTGAAAGAGTTTGGGGGGAAATAAACAAAAAGAATAATCTTCAACAGCTTGCTGTGGTCCAACAGGAAGGTTTATTAAGCCTGAGATGGTATAATAGTGGTAATGAAATTTGTATGGGCCTCTCTTACTCCCAAGAGGTGAACTTATTAACATTAACTTCAACCACAGACAGCTTAGGGAAAACTCATTATTGTTTTAATAGACAATATGTAGTCTAATATGCTGAATAAGTCTTTCTTCATAAAGGTTTTTTGTTTCCTTGATAAAATTGATTGAATTTGAAATGCATTTTTCCCCTCTTCTACTTCCCCTCCCCAATCTGACATGTGTCCAATCAATATGTTAAGTGTATGGAAATAAGGTTAGGAAGATGTGTTACTCCTTTTTTACATAGCTGTAAGCTCATTCTGAGAAATAAGCATAAAGGTAAACTGACAGATACCTGCAATGCACACAAATACAGAAAGCAGAAATCCTTTGGCCCTAAGGCATACTACTTGGCAGAAGGATCAGTATATTGACAATTAGGTGTTAAATCTGATATATAAAACTAGTCAGAAACGGTTATTGTAGGCAAAATGTTGGTGGAGTAAATTTATTAATAGCAGTTGCTCAAACACTGGTTTTATGGATTAACTTAGTTTTATTCATGCCAGTTAGTCTAGTTCAAAAAGTTGCACAGTGTTTATAAATCAGCTTGAGATGTCAGTTTTTGAGATACTGTCAACATAGAAGAGAAAGTAACATGAGTAAATGTCAGCTGAGCTACCTGAAGAGCATGCTGTTGTAGTTAAAAAATATGATGAAAAGATTCTAAGTTGCAGTTTGTGATGTGTTATACATGCTAGCCTCATTAGACGGATGATAACAATTAAGGTATACGCCCAGAGAGAATGAAAACCCACAATTTTAACATCTGGCCACTTCTCATGTGAGTTTCATTTCTGAGTGTCTAGGTTGTCCTGGTACCTGATATATAAAAAGTGTAAGCAATCAGAAATATCAGGAAGGAAAATGGCAGATGCAATGCATCAGCTCAACAATCACCTAAAATAGCAGCCTGGTTAGCAGCAATAATGCCTGAACTGTGTATCATGAAGTAGTAAGTTCCAACAGTAGTTTTGCCACTAATTCATGAATAGGTTCTGATTTATCCTTATCCCATTTTCTCCACATATAATGCTAAGATGATAATGATTTCTTTTTTTATCGTGGAGAAAAAAGCATCATGATCCTTGTAATTATTAGGAAAAAAACTCATGTAAATACTAAAACAGAGATAGAATTGTTGTGTATTTATTACAGACTTTAAAGAGTGTGCAGTAAATAAGGCAGAGGACAACACTTGAATGATGAGGTTAAAAACATTAAACAGACACTATATTTCCCAGGCACCATTCATCCAATGCAATGAACGAGGCAGGGAGCCTAAGGGAAATACTGGGTGACTGTGTAATTAAAGACTGTATGATAATGAATGTGCACACAGAGGCTGATTATGCTTTCATGGATAACTTACATTCTGACACTTCCTAATTTTTGAACTGTTGACTGTGAAAAGACTACCCTCCAAAAAAAAAAAAAAACAACCCAAAAAAACCACCCCACAATTCTTTAATTCAAACCACTCCATACCTGGCTTAAGCAAAAGGCAAAAATACAACATATTATTTAGATAAACTTTTCACCTCCATCACTCTATATTTCATTAGCAGTTTTTAAACATAAACTACTACAGCACAGACTGAACCATAGATCTAATGTTAAACAGAAAACTGCCTCAATGACAAAGTAGGAAGAAGCATATAAAACAATGAATTCCAACAAATAGCATGTCTTCCTCTTCACCTTCCAAACAAAATTACTCCCATCATGACCTGGACTGGTTTTGGCTGGGATACATGTAATTTTCTTCCTAGTAGCTGGCATAGTGCTGTGTTTTGGACTTAGTATGAGAACAATGCTGATAACACACTGATGTTTTCAGTTGTTGCTCAGTAGTGTTTACACCAGTCAAGGACTTTTCAGCTTCCCATGCCCTGCCAGGTGCACAAGAATCTGGGATTGGGCACAGCCAGGACAGCTGACCCAACCTGGCCAAAGGGCTATTCCATACCATAGGCGTCATGCTCAGTATAGAAACTGGGGGCGGTTGGCCAGGGGTCAGCGATCGCTGCTCGGGGAATGGCTGGGTGTTGGTTGGTGGGTGATAAGCAGTTTGATCACTTGTTTTGTTTTGTTTTGTTTTTCCCCTGGGCTNTTTGATCACTTGTTTTGTTTTGTTTTGT
>VZTL01070927.1:6768-22835 GCA_013400535.1 Scopus umbretta
TTGCGTGTAACTTCTGAGGCTTTCTAAAGTATTTAGGAGAACTAGGGGCTGAATAGCAAGGGCTTGGTATTCTGCAGGATCTCCCGAAAAACCCACCGTGGTTTTGCAGGGAGCTGCTCTGTTGCTGTACGGCAACAGCAGAGCTATGTGGGAGAAAACCCGTCGGAGGGCTGCGGCAACAGGCGTGTGGGCACACTTGGGCTTGGCTTTTGAAGAGTTTGTTTCAGCAGCAAAACAAGCAGCTTCCATTAACGCAAGAGTGGCTGGCCTTCCTGGACCCATAAACCATGCTTGGACATTTTCAGCAGGCCGAGGATTGCGTGCGTAGGCTGCAGTGGCTCCGCTGAGGAGAGGAGGGAGGCCTGGGAGCAATTCGTATGCAGCCTTGCTGGAGCGAAGGTGGGTTTTGCAGCAGGATCTGAGGGTTGCTGGGCAGCTCTCAGCCTTCTCGGTTGATGGTGGCTCAGTTTTTCTCAGTATGAAGAAATTCCTGATGCCCAGAGACAGTCCCAGCATGAACACGTTGTGTGGTGGACTCAGGACCATTGTGCTGAGAAACCCTGAGGCAGAGCAATGGTGCCGGTGATGGGCGTCTTCTGGCACAAAACAAACCCCTGCACGCACCGAAGTTCAAGGGACACACACGGGCCTTGGGTCTGTGACTACATGGGCTTGAACGTTCCTGCTGGATTAAATACTGTCTCTGATGACAAAGGAGAAAATTGGCAAGGAGGTCTGGGTGGAGTAACCAGTTCAAGCTAACCTTGCAACATAAGAGAAGTTTTAGTATGTCCTGGTTGTTGCTGTCAGCGGTGAAAAGGGCCACCACGTGTTGATCCAGCATGGGATGGTTTTGGAGGGGTGGTAGGTTGGGGAGGCTCTGCGCCGCGCCGTGGCCGCCTCTTTGCGCCGTAACAGGTCTGGCGGAGGCCGGGCTGCGGTGCTTCGCCACGTGACGTGGCAGGCGGGAGCAGACTGCTGCCGTCTATCAGGGTCTAAATTGACTTCTGGTTTTTGCCAGTAGTTGATGCTGCAGCGGAAACCGAACTTCCCCGTGCACTGTGCAAGGCTGTGCTGTGCCCTGGAAGGAAATCTCTTCCCAGTTACGGACATCGTTAGGGATCTGCAGTGTTGCAGAGCGTGATGTTTGGTCATTCCTCGCCTATTTTCTTGGTTGTGGAAGTGAGCTACCAGCATCTTTAGAGATAGAGCAGCGCTGTGTCTCTTCTCTGTGCAGTGAATGCCATTAGGTTTACACAAAAGCCATAGACCTTGTCCTGGGAGATGCGGAGTGCTTCCCCCCCCTCCCCAAGCACTCGGGATGTGTCGGGAGTGGGGCCTGTGCACTGCTGCAGGTGGCTTTCCCTTTGCTGGTTTTGGTTTCGTTCTCCTGGTTGGCAGTAGTAACGCACTCTGTGTTGCACCTGTGCTTAGAGGTCAGAGTTTGGATCGAAACATGGAGCCTGAATGGGGGAGGCAAGGAAGGGAGCAGGGATGGGGTTGCTGAAGGGTCGGTCGGTTGGTCAGACCCTGGATTTGGTGTTAAAGCTGGTAGTTGTCAGCCCTTTCCTCAGCAGCACTTGTCTTTTCGCCATTCACGCAACTAGAAAAAAAGCCGCATCTGGCATGTCTTCTCCCTTCTGGACCAACATGTGAAAAACACTTAAATTCAAGCAGTTTTGGAAAATGAAGAGGAAGAAGCCCTTTTCTTCTTGGTGTGTTCTCTAGAAGTGTCCCTAATGATTTCCTCTAGTGTGATGAGGAATGCCAGACCTCTAGCATCTCATTAAGAGCACCAGGGAGACCAGCTCCACCTGGGTAGTCATTATCTCCCTGCTCCGTCATGGTCCCACTGTCTCTTCTGCTGCCTGCTTTGCAACCTGCTGCTGCGGGCAGGATTCAGGAGCCTGGTTCCAGTTGCTCTTGCTCTGGTTCTGGCTTGGCACGAGTGGTCACTCTTACACTACCAAGGTGTCTTGGTGAAGTTCTCCTCCACTTCTTCCCACTGCTGACACAGTGGTGAGGGCTGGGAGGGGGGCAGTTCTGAATGCTGCAAAGACTATGAATGGGTTGAAGTGTAAAATTTAAATTTGTCTCTTGGGGATACCTTCAATCAGCTGTCACAGCTTGCCCAAGGTAGCAGGGAGATTGCTGAATTACCCCCAAAACTTGTCTGTCCAGGAGCTGCTAGGTGACATGTCTCCTCGATGAGAGGCCTGGCGGTCGTCCCTTCACAACCCGGTTCTATATCTGAGCTGAAATGCTGGCGTAACGTGGGCTTGGGGCTTCTTCATCCGTATTCTTCAATGCAGCTCTTCCAGCCCAATTTAGATGCTCTGCCAAATATATCAGACCTACGCAGGCTCCTCTGAATGAGCACAGGATGCAGCCGTTCCTGAGCGAGGAAATGGCTGGCTGGCGTCTGGGGGAGGGTTGTCCTTGCTCCACCGGCTCTGCAGATCTACCCCTCTTGGCCAGCCTGTGGAGAGGAGAGCACCACGGCAAAGCCAACTCTTGGCACCGCTCCTGCCTCTGAGGTGCTCTGCTGTGGGAGGGGATAGTTATTGTATTTTTTTTTTAATATGAAGGAAATCAAGGTTCTTTATTACTTATGGTCATTAAAGTTCCCATGATGCTCATTTGGGATCCGAGGGGCGTTCAATTCCAGTGCTTCGTCCAAACTTCAGTGGGAGCAATTACCAGATATTCTTCCTACCAGAGTTCCCTTGGCAGCGGTAGCAGGATGTGGGATTCTCCTTTCCTGTCTGAACTTCTCTGCTGCTGAATCGTTGTGTGTACTGCCCCAGAGATTGTTGTTTCTGTGGTGTATTAGGTGTTTCTTCCCTGTCGATAAATGGCTCGTGAAGTACTTTGGCTCTTTCTAGATGAGGGATGTGGTGTTGATCTGTGCTGAAGGACCGGTGGTTGATGTATCTGCAGGTTTTTGGGTAGATTACCTTTTACCTTGGGCAGCTGCTTGGTATGAAACGGTCCTAGAATGAGGGTTTGACTCCGTGCTGGAGCTTCCTACGCTGCTCAGGCATATATTTCTAGACAGTAGGGAGAGGCAAACCTCCCTGGCAGGTCAGACCTGGCAACAGCAAGGAAAGCCCCAGCTGTTTTGCTTACCTGATAGCAATGCGAGTTCATCGAGTTGGACTGTAACGAAGGGTGGTTGCTGTAAATCAGGAGCTCGGGCTACCTTGTTGGGTATTGTCATAGCATCTCAGTTGTTTTTCCACTTTGTGTTAAATTTGAGACATTGAAGCGAGATGCTTGGAAAGCTCTGATCTTTGGAAGGATCAGAACAAAACAGCTGCCCCGCTTTGAGGAACCAGCGGAGTGGTAGTTCGGTCTGGTTGTGTGATCAGGAGCCCGATGCCTGTTTGGGAGCCAACCGAGTCCTCATGATGTGGTCAGTCTCATTCCTTAGATGAGCCTTCGTATCATGAATCCATTGACTGAGACCTGCGGTAACAGAGACCCTGCATTGAGAGCTGTGGCAGAGGCGTCAGGGAATAAGGTGCTTCCCAGAGCCAGTGCCTTCAGATGGGGATTTGTAGGGGGCTGGAGGGGATGCCCGTTTACAGAAAACAGAGCCATATTGTCCATAAAGAGGCCACAGATATTTGCAGGATGCTTGTTCTGCTCTGATCTCTTCACTTCAATAGCTGCATGATCTGGGTCATGCCATATGTGTCCTCTGGTGTTTTACCCCAGATGCAACGTCCAGTCAAGATATAAGAAAGCTTGAATTCACTCTTTTTGCCATTGATGACTCAATTACCTGATAAACACAGAGAATTTCTTCCCATTGTGTTATCGAAATGGCGAGGATTTAGATTAAAAAAAGAAAAAAGAGTCAGCGTGCTTTTATTTTATCTTAATTTTTTTCAAACAAAGCAGTTTGTTTCTGTTGATGTGCAGGGTCTTCCTCTCAAGAACATGCATCTGTTTTGCAGGTCCACATAATTCAGATAGTTTGGCACTAAACTGCCAACAGCACATTCCTTTTAAAAAGCAGTTGAATTTTAATGGCACCATAGAGTGGTTGAAATAGTGACTTCTCCCAAGTAGGCAAAACACCCTCCTTCATTTCCTCCTGCCTACCATCTTCCCACCTTTCTGGCTTTATGCTGCTGCGTGCTAGGTGTGTTTCCTGGGGCCTCTGCATAGTTTAGGGTGGATCCTGGGCAGAGGGAGACCTGCTTGGGCTTGTCCTTGGGATGTTGCAGAGCTTGGTGTCAGCACGGATGATGGCTCATGCTCCACATGGACGGAGAGCTGCGTTTTATCTCAAGGGATCCAGGCTTGCAGATGTGTCCATGCAGCTGGAAGAAGGAAGGGGGGAACTGGGATGATCGCTCCCGAAATATAAAATGAAGAGACAAGGACTTGCATTGTGTGACCTATAATTGGGGTGAGCTATTCATAGGGAAAAAATGCCCATTTCTCCAGTCAGTGGTGAGTGAGGGCTAGGATAATGTTTGGTCCTTGGGCAGCAAACCACTGACTTGTTGTTTTTTGTTTTTTTGTTTTTTTTTTAATATAGCAACATTATTTTAATAATTCTTTTCTAGCACACAGCAGGGCTGCTGCAAAGTCTCCCCGATGCTGTCATACATGTGTTTCCTCTAAGAAATTGGGCATAGCAACTTGTGATCTCCATTCCTTGGGTACCTTGAGCTGCAAGAGGCCAAATAACCACGTGCCATAGCCCAAAATGCAGTTATTACCAGGAAACCTTGTCTTGTGGATTATGGCAGTGCCCTAAAGCCATTTTGCCTCGTGCTCAGTGGAAAAGGCAATGATAATTTTCCCTTTCTGCCCTGAGCGGGTGTGTAGTGTTGCTCAAGCTTGTCATCTGTGCTGCTGGAGTGGGTGGCACCTCTGTGGGAGAGGAGAGCCCGGCCTTTGTAAAGTGATTTGGGATCTTTTCCGGATGAGGAGCACGTTGAAAACACTCTCTGTTACCTGCTAACCGGGTGTGACTTAGCTCTTCCACCCGATACCTGCATATTTCAGAGCTTTTCTGAGCTGCTCAGGTTCCTCTGTTCACCCAGCTAAATTTTAAAGCGATGCAAAGAAACAAAAGAAAAAAAAAAAAAACCAACCACTGAGGTTATATGGAGAACTAGTAATTAAGCAGTGTTTTGTCAGCACTTTTGGTTGTGATCCCATCTTAATGTGGTCGTCTCATTTGAATGTAAATGTCAAATTCCAGAGCTCCTGTAGGGAAGAGATTGGGTGACATCCCGCTGGACTCCAGGTGAGTAAAGTGCAAGCTCAGGGGTTTTGGTTAACGCACTGTTCTGCTCTTTTGCAGTTCGTCTGGTAGGTCTGAAAGGAGCAAGTTGATAACTTGGGCTTAAGAAAAGAACCTTTTAATGCTGAGGAGCAGCATCAAACTGCAGTGGCCTTGGTGTGAAACCAGTCGATGTAGAACAGCCGAGATTGCTGAGAGCAGCGTCTTGGGGAGGTGGGGGGCTTCCCTCGCTCACACAGTGTTCAGCACTGCTTCTTGCACAAAAAAAAAGATATTTTTTCCTGCCTGGAATCGGGCTGCGTTTGTGTCGGGCTGTCCTGGGGAGCCAGGGATAGCCGAAGGTCAGCTGCATTGGTATTTTGGAAATTCAGAGTGGGCTCAGCACCGATGAAGCGGAGTTAGCTGAGTAGTTAGGGATGTGCGTCATGTTGCACCAGGTTTGTGAATAAGGTTTGTAAATAAATTCGAAAACTCTGGTATTGTTGTGAAGACGCTCTTTCAAATGGGCTGTATTTTAAGTTGACGGTGCCCCCTCAGCTGCTACGAGTTACACGCAAGGGCAATTGCCGAACTTCTCAAATGCAGCCACGTTGGGGTGAAATGTGGCATCTTTGCCACCCTGCAGAGCCGCGCAGTCTGGGACAACAAGTGTATAATGCCTTTTCGGCGGTTAGGGGGTGTAGAGAGAGAAAAGAGCTGCCTGGGAAATTTAGGTCAGTAGTTGAATCTCCCCCTTGGTGGCCCATTCAGACCTTATTCTTGCCAAGGAGGGTACTAGCTGGCGGTCGTGCCAGCGGCTTTTGTCACCTGGCTGTCAGGAACTCCTTTCCAAGTGGATTTCACTCAACTCACCGACACGGCGTCGTGCCCTGTGCCTGCTCCTGGTGGGGTGGGGTTTTTTCGGGTTTTTTGGTTTTGAACCTGTGAAGGTGGAAGGCTCCATCTCTTGTTACTAATCCCCTGAGCCACCCAGCTCTGCGCAGGCTTTAATACCCTGGCTGTTCAGCCCTCTGCAAAGGGAACAGGGTATGATTTTTAAGGGCTGGGTGGCAGTGCTCGGGGAAGGAGCCCTGTGGACTCTGGCTGTGGCCGCTCCTGGGGGGCTCACAGCAGCCCGTTTGCCACTCGACGTTCTCAACCACTGCAGATGAGGGAGACAAAGGGCGTGTTGTGCGAGGAGAATGAGTTGCAAAGTTGTACAACTTTCCATGCCAGCCCTCGGCAGTCTCATGACCCTGCAGCCGTTCCCACACTGTCCGGCTGATTGTCCCGGCCCCCAGACTGGGGAGGGGGGGTGACCTTGCCTGCACGGCCGGACTCGCTCCTCCAGGCTCCCTCGGTCCCCAGGAGCCGAGCACCGCAGCCGACAAAGCCCGGTTGTGTGGGTGATGAAGCTTGGCTGCCCAGAAGACCATTGCCTGAAGCTTCAAAATGCTTCACGCAGCTCAAATTCTCTCTAGAAAGGGGGGAAAAAAGGCTTTGTAAAGCATCTAATCCAGAGGGGACAGCAGTGGGGGAAAGGCTCTGATGCCATTTTCAGGGCCAAGGAGGTGTTGTGGGGTGGGCAGAGGTATCAGACCAGCTTTGCTGGGGAGCAGTGTGCCATGGTGGCGGCTCAGATCGGGGGGTTTGGGGAGCTCTGGGACTGCCCTGGTGGGGATGGGGCGAGCAATGCTGAGGCAGCAGAGGCCTCCCTGGCTGTATCCCAGCTGCTCAGGATGCCAGGCAGGGGTGTCCCTTGGATCCCCTGCAGATGCAGAGATGTGGTGACCTTGCCCAAGGTCACACCTGAAGCCGGTGCCCAAATTTGGAGCAGTGATGGCTTTCCTGGTCCCCAGGCTGTGCTCAGCCACCAAACAGCATTTTCATCCCTAGCGAGGACCTCTTATTTTAAAAAAAAAAAAACACCCTGTGAAATACGGCTTCAAGTGCAAATCTGGCTGTTGCAGGAGCCCAGGAGGCAGCTCCGGAGTTAGTACCCTTGCTCCAGACGTCTCGGGAAGCCACCTTGCTTCGGTGCTTGGTGTTCATGGCAGGACTTGCACCGGCTGCCTTGTGCGTCCAGCCTGGCTCCTCTGGTTCTTCCCTCCCACCCTGATGCCCATCACATTTGCATGATGAGCGTAAGGCTGGTTTATGCATTAATTTTGTTTAATATTGAGGGGGTTTGCTTCAGATTGGTGTTTCACGGACTCAGAACTGCCTGCTCCTGCCTTTTCTTCATATAAAATGAGAAGGTGCAGACATTCTTTTTTTTTTTTTTTTTTTTAACTTAGATTAATGAAGTTCTTAAAAAAAACTAGAAAATATGAAGAACTACTGAGAAATCTGCTAGCAAGCCCAGAATGGGGGTGGGGAGCATATGTATGTGTCGGGAAGTGAACGTTGTTTTGCAACCTGGTTGCTAGATCCCCATGCTGTAACGTGGTGCTGGGAGTTGCTTCCTGTATAATTAGTTCTGTTCTGGATGTGCTCCTGACTCATCCGTCCCCCCGCCATCACGTGGGGCAGGCCACTTCCCGCCGTGCCTCGGTTTCCCCATCCGTAAACTGGGGACTTTGATACGCTTATGCCGAGGTATTTTATGAACCAAATTATTTGTGTGTGGATAGACTGCTGGTTATGTTAGCTCCTAATGATCCGGTGCTTGGCGTGAGGAGGGCAAATATGTTGATTAGTAGGCACGCAGCATCTCTGCTGCAAGGAGTTAGAGGGGTTTACTGCTTGAAACAGGGGAAGGAAACATTATTCCCAATTTAGACATCAGAAGGCTGGGCCTGGGAGAAGTTAAGGGGCTTGTCCAGGGCAGGCAGCGCAGTGAAGCTGGGCAGGTTTCACTCTTGCCTGCATTTGGCCTGGTGCACCTTTCCCAGCAAAGGGGGATCCCTTCTGACAGAGGCGAGCCAGCATTGGGCTGCTCGGTTCGCTCTGGCTTTTTCAGCCTTTGGAGAGAGGATGTATTTAAAAGTCAAGTGGATCCGTTTCTGCCGTGCTAGCGCATCAGGAGCGGCTGACTTATTTTTCCAAACAAACCCTCGCCATTGGAAGGAACTGCTGCTTCTGCTGAAGCCTTCTGAGATGCGGGGAGCTGGTGCCAGGTCTGCTGCCGGTGCTACATGAGACCAGTTCCCTTTTCTCTCCAGCCACCGCAGAGGCTCCTGTTCCTGGGAAAGGTGCAGCGGGTGCCTTGGGTTTAAGTGTTTACGCTCAGCTCTTTGTTACAAACGCCCTTAGCGGCAGGCTGGGGTGGTTGGTGTTCCCCTGTTCCTGCACACCGGTGCCCTTGAGCGCTGAGCTTGCTGCTGTGCCCTTTCCAAAGGCTGCTCTCTGCCAGCACCCTGCCTGTGTTTCTCTGAACGTATCTGCAGACCCTGGGAGCCCAGGGATGAGCGTTGGGAACAGTTTTCCCAGCGATTATGTGATTATATCAGGAGTTTGGCTGGGTGCAGCGAGGCTGAATTTCCAGTAGATGTGGTGGGATTGGCAAATACTCACAGAGGTGGACTGGGGTCCACTGGTGAGGCTCTAGCCACTCTAGCCCAACGCCAGGCATGCCTGCCAGCTCAGTCCAGATGCTATCTGGCTGTTTTAACCCTGCTCCTTGCCAAGGCTTGCTTGCTCTGGCCCAGATCCGTGCTACTTCAGCTGTTCTTCTAGACTCTGAGAGCACCTGGGCTGTGTTTCTCCTCCCTCTTCCTGGAGTGAAGGTAAGCACGGGTCCATCCTCACCTGCTGATGGAGGCATGTCTTAAATGCCAGGCAGAACGGTGGACTCAACGCTGATGTGGAGGGCTGTGGAGAGCACACAAGCCAATAGCTAGAGCTTGCTGCGGAGCATGCTGGCATCGGCGGACAGGTACCTGCCAACAGGCAGCTCTGCGTTGGGAATTTGCCCATGCGATGCCGATGCCTCCGAGCAGCCGAGGCCCCTGTGACTCATTGTGCTTTCCTTCTCTCCTAGCCTTTTGCATCGAAGATGGCGGGTGGCGTGGACGGCCCCATAGGGATCCCGTTCCCCGATCACAGCAGCGACATCCTCAGCAGTCTGAATGAGCAGAGAAACAACGGGCTGTTGTGCGACGTGGTCATCTTGGTGGAAGGCCAGGAGTTCCCCACCCACCGCTCCGTCCTGGCAGCATGCAGCCAGTACTTCAAGAAGCTCTTCACCTCAGGGTTAGTGGTGGACCAGCAAAACGTGTATGAGATAGACTTTGTGAGTGCGGATGCCTTGTCGGCTCTGCTGGAGTTCGCTTACACCGCGACCCTTACTGTCAGCACTTCAAATGTCAACGACATCCTCAGTGCCGCCACACTGCTGGAGATCCCGGCGGTAAGGGATGTTTGCACGGATCTCCTGGACAGGAAGATTCTGGCCAAAAATGACCAGATGGATACAGTAGATCAAATTGATCAAAGGAACCATCTCAGAGCAAAAGAGTACCTGGAGTTCTTCCAGAGCAACCCCGTCAATGGCCACCAAGGCAGCTTTCCGTGGACCAACGCAGAGTTGAGAGACCTTCAGAGACTGAACTTCCAAGGCCAAGAGGAGGAGGAGGAGCCGGACTGCAATGGCATAGACTTCTACTCGCAAGCCCCCCTAAACGAAAGACCAAAGGTGAATGACTGTGATCCTGACAGCAATCCAGCCATGTGGCTGGACAGAGAGGAGGAGGAGGCGGCGGCTCCTGGCTCCTTGTTTTCACCTTCTCAGAACGGACATTACAGTGGCCGTGGCCTGCCCACACCGGGAGAAGAGGAGGGGACCCCGGGGGGGCCTCTGGACCAGCAGGAAGCCGGTGACTCCCCCAGCTTTGTTCCTGCTGGAGCGGAGACGGAGGATGATGCGAGGGAGGTGGATCGCTTCACTGCTAGCGCCCTGCTGCAGCAAGTGATCAGTTCAAGACAGCAGCTCGGGGAGGATGACCGAAAGGATGACGATGGGGTCATGGATTATTACTTGAAATATTTCGGCAGTTCGAACGAGGGCGATGTCTATCCGTCCTGGTCCCAGAAGGTAGAGAAGAAGATCAGGGCAAAAGCATTCCAAAAGTGCCCCATCTGCGAGAAGGTGATCCAGGGGGCTGGCAAGCTGCCACGCCACATCCGCACCCACACCGGGGAGAAGCCCTACGAGTGCAACATCTGCAAAGTCCGATTCACCAGGTAAGGAGCGGGCGGACGCTGGGGGACAGGGGACTGTCACATAAAACCAGCTCTTGCCTTTCCCTGGGGGCCATTGCAGGGCTGGTCTTGTGCAATTTTATCTTGCCTGCTGAACTAATTTACATCTTAACAGGTGAGTTGGATATGAAGGCTAGAGTCTTCCAGAGAGATGAGCAATTTGGGTGTCTGACTCTTGAGATATCTGAAGGGGCCTGTCTTAATAGCCGGTGCCACATCGTCCCAGTGTCCTGAATTGCTGAGCTCTGCTGGAAACCCGGCCAGACCCAGGCTTCTGCAGAGGCCAAATAATGTGGTTGATGAAACAGAGCTGCAGCCCTTGGTATTTCCATCGTGACCGAGGAAGCCCAGGGTTGAGGCGAGAGTTGGACAATCGTTTAGAAATGGCTCTGTGGGGTGACTGAAGTGCTGGAGGCTGGTATAGTTGGGTTGGGAATACGCCGAACCCCGCATCGCTCGTGTCCTCTCTCGGTGAACCATGAGGGCTGAGCGATGGCCGCCCCGAACAACACAGAAACGCTGGTGCATTGGTTCAGCTCCCCGGGGGCGTTCACCACGGCGCTGTTTCTAATCAGGGTTCCTCTGCTCCTTCCCTCTGCCACGGGAATGCTGAAGAAAGGGGATATTGTTTGGATTCCTCCGGTTCACTTGAGTCCACGCGTTGCAGCACCGCCTCCTCTCTCTGGTCTCTGCGGCTGCGATGGCTGAGCCAGGGTGGGGGTCCCACCCCGGTTCTCCCCTGGTCCGCCCCGGCCCTGCCAAGGGACTGTGTAGGCTGCCTGGCAGAGGAGCCGGACTGCCTGTCCTGCCTGCTTTCTGCCTGCTGAAATATTCCCAGCTTCGCGAGTGCTGCCTGCTTTGCTTCCCGGGAGCTTCTTCCTTGGGGGGCGGTCCGTGGGGTTGCCCCTGGACGTAGCAGGTGGCTCTGGCGTGAAGCCGGTGGGGCTGGGATGTGGGCAGGAGGCCGTGTCCTGCCCCGTGACGCTGCCTGTCCTGTGGCCGGGGCGGCACCCAGCCCCATGTTGGATAGCTGAGGAATGCAGATAATGGTGGGGGCAGGATGCCAGCCCTCTGCCGCTCCCCCAGCACCCAGCCCTGCGCAGCCGGGTCCTGCGACGCCGCGCCTCCCTGCCCCGTGCCGGATCTGCCCCGCGTGTGCCGGGGGGCCCTTGGGTGCTGCGCACACGCCCCTGTGCAAAATCCAGCTGCCGCACCCGAGCGGTCCAAGGTCCTCACGTGGCTGAGGATGCGGAAATGCTGAGGGGTCCCTGGCAGCTGTCGACATTGGGTGTAGAGGTGAGGGGGGGCATGGTGTTTTCTGGGGAAGGAGGAGGAGGAGGTCGGTGGGGCAGTGCCACCTCATCGCTTTTTGATCTCGCCCTACTCCTGTGGGTTTTGGATGGGGACCTGCTCCTTGCAGGCTCCCAGGAGGGCCTAGCACTGCAGGGAACAGGGTGGAAACTCCGTCCTTATCCCAGCCCCCATAAACAAGGCCATTTCATAATATGCCAGGGCTGTGCTATTTTCCAGCCAAAATACATCCCAGAGAAGTCCACACAGAGACAGGGAGCTGCCACCAGCCCCGCTGTCCACCAGTGCTGTGCCCGTCTCATGTCTCGCCCCACAGCGTCTGGCTGCTGCTCCTGCTCTGACCCACGGCGTTCACACCCATCATGGAAAATCTCCCTTGAGGCTGCTGCCCAAAATCCCAGCTGGTTTCCAGCTCCCTCTGCCTGTGGCTGGCTCCCTGGGGGTGTGCCAGCTTCGTCCCCCTAGCACGGCCTGCCGGGGGTTATGGCAGAACGTGATAAACTCAAGCTGCTGGCCCAGGTCTCGTCTGCTCTGGGTTGTTTTCGGCAGTGGTGTCAATGAGTTGTTTTTTGCTGCTTCTCCCCCAGCACCCAGGCTGTGCTCGAAGCCTTATCTTGGAGGTTCCCTATGTAAAAACGGGTGCAAACCTGACCAAGCACTCCATCATCCTTCTTTTCCCCCAGATTTTATTATTATTTTGCATTCCTTTACTGTGCTCTCCTTCCCCATCCACATCCCGTCAGGTGACAGTGCACTGCTTAAAAGCAAATCTCTTCCCTGTGCTGTTAAAAATGCCGTGTGTCGCAGTAGGCTGGGGAAGCCTGGGCATGGGGAGCTTGCTTAGAGAGCAGCAGTCCCTGCTCATGAAGGAGCTTTTGGGGTAAAGGCCGGAGGATAAGCAGGGACTGTTTTGCACAGGGGGGCTGTTTCCCTGCCACCCCTTGCCAGTGGGGACCAGAGCCCGTCAGTTCACACCGACTTTTGCTCGCTTGTGCTTCCTCGTTCCTCTGCGTTTGCAGGGGGAGGAGCAGCGATGGCACTCTAATAATCTGGAAGAATGGTGGAGTGATTTTTGTATTTTATATAAAAAATATTTGTATATTTTTCTAAAAATTATAAAATTTTATAAATTACAAATTTTTTTTTTAGAAGCTGGTTTGATGTGTTGCTGCATACCGTGTTGTTTTAAGCAAGGCCCGCCTTCCTAGCGCCTTCGGGAGCTGTGTTAAAACCAGAGGTGGACACATCCTTAGTGTTTTGATCCTTCCCTTAAGGTTTAGGAGTTCCTTGGGCCTCGTCCTGCCAGAATTTCCCCTCCGCGGGTGAAGGCGGTGGTGGCTGTGCTGCGACGCGGCATGCAGGGCTGGGCCCTGCCTTTTCCATGCAGGAGAGGGATGGAGCCGGATCCACTTGGCAGGAGGCGAGCAGCTCCCTTGCCCTCCGCCTGGGCAGGGATGGTGCTCCTCGCTGCCCCGCCACGAGCTTCGTGCCTGATTTATTCTATTTTTTTTATTTTTTTTTGTCCTCCAGGAAGGAGTGAGACGCCGTGGTGGTTCACGTGGCTTTGTTGGCCCCTGGCCCAGCTGCTGCAACTGCCCTCCCCTGGCTCCGGCAAGCAGCGGCTGCGGCAGCATGGGCCCTGCCAGGAGCCAGCCGGCCCCGTACCCATGCTCAGCCCTGTACCGGGCAATGCTTGACCTGTACCGGGCGACGCTCAAGCCGTACCAGGCAACGCTCGGCCCTGTACCGGGCGATGCTTGACCTGTATAAGGCAGCGCTCAGCCCCGTAACAATGCTGTAACCCCATACAAAGAGATACTCGGCCCCATAGCAATGCTTAGCCCCGTACCGGGGAATGCTTGACCTGTACCGGGCAGTGCTCAGCCCCATAACAATGCTGTAACCCCATACAAAGAGATACTCGGCCCCATAGCAATGCTTAGCCCCGTACCGGGGAATGCTTGACCTGTACCGGGCAGTGCTCAGCCCCATAACAATGCTGTAACCCCGTACCAGGCGATACTTGGCCCCGTACTGATGCTCAGCGCTCTACCAGGCCATGCTCAACCCATACTGGGTGACACTCAGCCCCGTACTGATGCTTGACCCTGTACTGGGCAATGCTCAGCCCCGTGCCAGGCGATGCTTGACCCATAGTGGGCGATGCTCGACCCCGTACCGGGTGATGCTTGGCCCCATACCGACGCTCAACCTGTACCGGGCGACGCTTGGCTCCAAACCGGGTGCGAGGGACAAAGGCAGACCCCCAGGCTGACCTGCCCCCCTCCCTGTCCTTTCTCTCCCACGCAGGCAGGACAAGCTGAAGGTTCACATGAGGAAACACACAGGGGAGAAGCCGTACTTGTGCCAGCAATGCGGCGCTGCTTTCGCTCACAACTACGACTTGAAGAACCACATGCGCGTCCACACCGGCCTGCGGCCCTACCAGTGTGACAGCTGCTCCAAGACTTTCGTCCGCTCCGACCACTTGCACAGGCACCTTAAAAAAGATGGATGCAACGGTATTCCATCCAGGAGGGGCCGTAAACCCCGGGTGAGAGATGCTGGGGGTCTGCCTACCACCCCTACAGGGAACCCCGAAGATGGAAGTTTTCAAGCTGGTGGGGAGAGTCAAGAATCAGAGGACACCCTGCAGAGGAACGACCAGGAGCAGGAGCAGGAGCACTTTGAGGATAATTCAAATAATGAAGCATCAGGATTGAATGTAGCAGGAGGGTCGTCTGAGGGTAACACGCAAGGACTCTCCTAAACCAAAAACAAAGTGTCACAAAATCTAGTTAGTACTTTTCCTCCGATTTTTCTCTTTAAAGATGTTTCTCTCCCTTTTTTAAAAAAAAAAACAGAAAAAAATATATATATATATTATGTTTCCAATCTTCCCATCGTAAGCAGGGCTCCCCCGAGGATCCCTCAGTAGCCAAGGACCTTTTCTTGGAAAGGCAGATGCTAGGAAGCGTGGGGTGGAGATGGAAAGTGGCTCTGTCACATGGAAAAGAGCTTCCATGTAAATCCAAAGCTTTATTTTGTGTCCAAACACACGTTAAAAAAAAAAAAAAAANAGCTATTGAGCCACCTGGGAACTGCAGATCTTAAGAGTTTGGAAACGAGAAGATTTAAAAAAAAAAAAAAGCAAAAATAGAAAAAAAAAAAAGTGGTAGGAAGTGGAAGGGCTCTTTCAGGGCGGGCGGTACACGGTGCCTCGGGGGGCCGGGGGGAGCAGGGCCAGCTTCCCCCCCTCCGCTTTTGGGGAAGTCAAAGCTCCAGCGGTGCGAGGTGCTCGGTCCTCGCAGCATCCCGGGGCAGAGGCGGCTCCTTCCAGGGAGATCGGGGTCGGTTTTTTGGGGTAAGGGGTCTGGGTCCTTCCCACCAGCCTCGGTGCGAAGCCGAACTTGCCGGAGAGGGGAGCCAACCGCAGCGGCTTGGTGTAGAAAATTGCCTAAAATTGCCAAATCATGTGAGTGGACAAACGGGATTTTGTGGGGTTGCTGTCGGCAGCAGATGTCGGACACCCAGGGCTGGGGGACACCCCTGGATGGGGACACCCAGGGCTGGGGACACCGGCTCAGCCGGAGCCAGCGGATAACGCCGGGCGAGGGTGCTTCTGTCCCCATCCCAGGTTGTCTGGCTGGTCCTGGGAATGGGCTGAGCCAGATCCGGCACAGCACGCATCCCACCAGCCCCTTCCCAGCACCCGCTGCCCCAGCAGAATTTGGGGGTGAAGGGGGCAAACCGACCCCTTGCCCCCCAGTGTATCTTAGGCACTGGGTTGGCGCAGCAGTGTTCCCACACTCCCTGAAAGCACCTGGAAATGGCAAATCCCCTTTAAAAAAGGTTATTTGAGGTCTCCCTTAAAGGGTCAGGAGGCCTTTGGGCGAGGGGGCAGGCAAGCTGCGGCACCCTGGCTCCCCCAGCCCCATTCCCAAAATATATATATAGATAGATAGATAGATAGATGCTCTATGGCTCTAGAGGCGGGTATATAACCCTCGGGGTTAGCAGAGGACGATAAGAAAAGGCACCTTTCAGCTGGTCACCTGTTTTCTAAATGCACATTTTTAAATGACAAAGAGATTTTTAAGCCCTTTTATTTTGAAAGCACTTTTTAGATTTTCTTCCTTTTTTTTGTTTTTTTGTGGGTTTTTTTCCCCCAGTTTTTTTTTGTAGGTTTTTTTTTTTTTCCTTTTGGTGTTTTGTTTTTACTCTCAAAGCAAGAGCAGGTTTGGCCGAATGTATTTTGGAGAGGGAGTGAGAGGGGAGTGTGTGCTGGGGGGGAGGGCTGAGTGGTGGG